>WAAD01002377.1:175131-236955 GCA_013389945.1 Fregata magnificens
TTTTTTTTTTGGGGGGGGGGGGATTCACAATCCCTTTTACCTCAATGCTTTTTTTAAAATTTTTTTTTAATAATTTAGGGTCATTTTAAGACCAGGTGTGGAAAGGAGAAGCCAGAAGGTTGTGTTTTGAGAAGCCGAAAACAAAGCCCTCCGTTTCAGGGTGGCAAGGGGAGAGAGCCAATGTGTTTGGGGAGCCTCTCTGCTCCCTGCTCCAGCGTTGCATCCAAAGGAGTGTGGCCAGCAGGTCGAGGGAGGTTGTCCTCCCCCTCTACTCCGCCCTGGTGAGGCCACATCTGGAGCACTGTGTCCAGTTGTGGGCTCCCCAGCTCAGGAAGGACAGGGAACTGCTGGAGCGAGTCCAGCGGAGAGCCACAAAGACGATCAGGGGACTGGAGCACCTCTCGTATGAGGACAGGCTGGGAGACCTGGGTCTGTTCAGCCTGGAGAAGAGAAGACTGAGGGGGGATCTTGTCACTGCTTACAAGTATCTGCAGGGTGGGTGTCAAGGGGATGGGGCCAGACTCTTCTCAGTGGTGCCCAACGCCAGGACAAGGGGCAATGGGCACAAATCGGAACATGGCAAGTTCCACATGAATATGGGGAAAAACTTCTTTCCTGTGGGGGTGACAGCACTGGAACAGGCTGCCCGGAGAGGTTGTGGAGTCTCCTTCTCTGGAAATATTCCAGACCCGCCTGGACGCGGCCCTGTGCCCCCTGCTCTGGGTGTAGCTGCTCAAGCCGGGGGGTTGGACAAGATGATCTCCAGAGCTCCCTTCCAACCCCAACCGTTCTGTGATTCTGTTTTCCGGTCGTGCTCTTTGCTCTTGGTTCAGGACAGACTTTGGCTTTTCTACAGAGCACCATTTTTTTTTGTACGGCTAAATGAGTTTGCCCAGGCCTGAGGATCTCCTGGTCCATCCCTACAGGGTCACAGGCTTCAGGCACGGACTGTGCCTCAGTTTACAACCTGTACGACACAGGAGCATCCCCGGGGGTGCTGAGGACTGATGACCGACCCTTTCTGGCTGCTGCTGCAAAAGAAAACCTACTCTGGAAAACTTCTGTTCCATCCCCGCACCCTCCCGCGGGGAGTACGGCACCCATCCCCAGGGGAGCGGTGGCAGGGAGCCCTACCAAGCCTGCGGGCACCGCGCCGTCGGGAAGGGGCTGAGTGCGGGGCAGTGGGGTCCCACGAGAGCGGTGGGTTTTCCTAAGGAGAGTACCAGCACGGGTGGAAATTCTGCACCAAACATTTCTGCAATAGTCTGTTTTAGTAGTGCCGATGACAAAGTGCAACTGATGAAGGCACCGGATGGCTGTGGCAGGAGCCAGCTCTTCCGAGCCACCGAGCCCGGCCAGGGACACCGGCGAGCAGTTGCTCTGCTCTGCCGCAGCCCCTCACCGCTGGCACCAGCCGGGAGCCCAACCGGGCGAGGGGCGTGGGAGCACACGTTAAAGACCTCTGCATAAGGCAGGAATAGCAGGCATAAAATTAAATTACACATGCAACTTAATTCTGGTGCTTTTTAAATCCTGTGCTCTTGGCTTTGCAAATTTAATGGTGGCTTGGTCTCCCCCCTCCCCCCCACCCCGCAGGTTTTTCTACCTGTAATTCCCTATTTTTTTCTTAAAGGGAACTGCAGCGTGGAGTCCTGATATATTATCAGCTGCATGTGAACCCACATCAACAGCACAGCTGAGCTAAAGCAGCTGCTGAGCAGCAGCGACAGCTATCTTCTTTCCACGAGACAGAAAAAAATCCTCCATGCTCTGCCCCAGCCCATCCATCACTCCTGGAGAGACATGTAAAATGATGGGGCTGCGTTCAGCTCTGGCTCTGCAGGTAACCCTGCGCGGTGCACGCACTGGCCGCCTGCCTTCTGCAGGGCAGGGCAGCGGGGACCGTCACATCAGGGCCCTCGGCACAGCTCCGGTTATAGATCTGCTGCCACGACAATGTCCTCCTGCAGCGGGGGCTCGTTCTCGGGGCCGGGCACGCTTCCCACGCTCACAGCATTTCTCACGGCCGCCTGTGCGTGCCCTGGCCGGGGCTGGGAGGACAGCCCTTCCCGTGTCCTCCTCTGGGCTGGCAGGGACGTGACAGCACTGGGACACACGTTATGCAGAAGCTCAGCCAAACCCTGGGTGATCTCCCCAGCACTCCCCTGCCGCCTGCTTCCATCTTCACTGACTTCCGAATTCATCCGACCTCCTTATGTTTCAATTATTTCCCTCTAGAAGCCTGCAGACTATCCCTGTTTTTGCAAACAAAACACCAAGATGTTGCAAAGAAGCAAATTGAGTTCTAGTGGTTTCTGTCACTGTGAGTTTTCATGCAAGATATAGTAAAGAGCATATAGATACCGGATAGGATTTCTATAGGGATTCATCTACTTTAGCACAAAGCAAACTGAATAGGGCAGCTGCAGCAAAACACCTTGAAGAACTGCAAACAACTTAAAACCCAGGCTTTGGTACCTGGAGCGGTCCCTGGCCTGGCTCAGGGGAAGGTCCTGCGGTGCACAACGAGCCGTGCCCTCCTGCACGCTCCCATTTTCGGCTACGGACACCGAGTCTTGGCGAGGAGAAACGCCCGTGCCAAACGCTACGCAGCGAGGGTGTTCCCGAGCCAGGGCTAGGAACCGTTGCGAACAGCCAGCAGCATTAGCTACAGCAAGGCTGGAGAGCTTTCAGGTGTGACCCCATAATGGAGCCCATCCGCACTGCTCTCTGATACCTGATGTTGATTTTCCTCAGAGCCCAATTTGCTAGATAATTGAGTTGAGAGGCCTGAAAGTAAAGCTGCAAATGGGGAGTGACCCGCCCCCTCCTTTCCCCTAGCTATTTTAATATTTCTGTAGCTATCTTTTTCTGGCAGTAATGCAAAGAGACAAGCTCTGAGGAAGTCAGGTATAAAAATACGCGGCTCCCGTCAGGAGAGAGACAGTCACAGCCCTTTTCACCAAGACGACCCCTTTCTAAGGTCAGTGTGAACAACTGGAGTCCAACCCTTGTCGCTGGTTTGTGCTAGCACATCCTGGCCCAAGGGTTCGAGTAGTATCTGCAGACAGTGTGCTGTGATGGGCAAGATGGGAGTTAAAAAGCACACGGGCTGGGTTGCAAAATCGTGCTCAGGACAGAGGGCGTTTCAGAGGACACAGCTGGGTGCCTGCTCCCATCTGACCCCCTCCCCAAAATACCACCCTGGCACCGGGAAACAGCACGGGTTTCACAGACTCTCAATGGTCCCAACCTCTGCTCCCTCAAATCCCCGGCGCGTGAGCCCAGCAGGGTCCTCTGCATTCGTGGCTGCCTGCACCATGCACCCCAAACTATGCTGTGCTGGACAAGGCGGGTTATGGGAAGATGCTGGAGGATTCATGACTTGAGGACGGCATGGCTGGGAGAAGCAGAGGTCCCCTGACATGGGGCAGGTAGCGGCAGCAAGGCTCAGCTGCCACGGGAGAGCCCAGCCAGGCGAGGGGGCTGCCCCGCGGCTGCGGGATACTCACCAGCGCCCCAACTGCACCTCCGTCCTGCGGGCAGCACAAACCAGAGGTGAAGGGAGAGGAGAGCATTACGTTTTTCACAGGCAAAGGAAGACAAAGCACGAGAAAAGAACTGCTTGGTGCTGCTGGGCTAGATGGAGATGCCAGGGTGCCAGCCAGGCTCCCCCCACAAGATGGACACTGCTCTGCAATGTCTTCTGGGGGGGGCCTTTGACTGCACAAGACGGAGCATGGGCAGAGCAGCCTTCACGTGCCCGCTCCCTGCCCAAAGCCTCCATCATCTTCCCCTTTGCTCCCAGGTTACTGCACCTCTCCAGCCCGCCCCCAGCCCTGCCTGGCAGAGAGCTGGGAGTTACGGCAGTTCCTCCCATCAAGTTTTCATTAACATATACATCCTGGGCCAGCCACTCAGATAACTTTTATCTCAGAAATTCAGCTTGCTGGAACGTTCCCTATAGCCTTTTGCTGTTTATCCATCCACGGTGCCTGCATGGGGCTTGAGAGCCGTGGGAAACCGGCCAGCTCCAGGGCTGGACACAGCAAGCTGCACCCTCCGGGGCGTTTATCAGCTTAACTGCGCTTCCCTTCCCTGCGAAGTCTCGAGCGGTGCCGTGTCTGAGCAGAGAGGAGGAAATCCTGGCTGCCCTTGGGTGTGCAGGAGCAAAGAGGGAGGAGGGGGCAGCCCACGTTGCCGCTAGGAAAATGTCCAAGGTTAATTAAGCAGGTCAGTGGTGTGCCGGGAATGGAGATGGGCAGAGGGAAGGTGCTGGCAGGCGGGAGCCTGCACCCCCCGCCTGCGGGACTCCCAGCGTCCGCCCAGCTCCCCTGGACCTCAGAGGGCTCCTGCCACCCATCGAGATCAGCAGACGCACCGGCTCTGGAGGCTCCTGTTCGCCCCTTGCTCCCTGGAAGAGGTGCACAAGGGAGGGCAGCGCGGCGGCAGGAGCACGTGAGGCTCACTCATCCTGGGTGCAGGTAAGAACATTTAGTTTTCTATCTACCCCAGCAGTAATTTGTCTGCAAGACAAGGGCTGTTAATGGGGCAGCTACGCTGCCAGATTTTCTTTTCTCAATGCTTCATGGAAGGAATCAAATATGGTGAAGCTCAGCAGGTCTTGCTAACCATGCCAGCTCCAGCATGTCGAAAAAGCTATCCACAGGGACAGCCAAGGCTGGTTTACGTAACAGCTACAGAAACAACTGGACTGAGATCACCGAGAAGCAAGCGACAACCTCCGGCGTTCAGCTGAACGGATGAGGAGCAGCAAGCCCGCTCCGTCGGGTGGGTCGGTGCAGCGGTACCAGCGGAGCAGCGCTGGCCCGGCCCGTGCCCCACGGCACGGCAGCTCCCCGTGCACCCTGCTCCTCCCGCTGCGAGGGCAAGGGGACGGGGCAGAGCAGAGAGGGCGGACGGCAGCTGACCGCGTTCAGCTGAAAGCACGCTGCGGAGAGAAAGGCAGGGGTGGATGCGTACTCCCGCTCTCAAGAAACGATCTCTGTCCTCATTGCAGATGTCCACCACAGTCTGCCTAGCAGAAGAGGAAACCGAGCCACAGTAACACACTGCCAGCCCTTCTTGCTCTTTTCTTCTTCTTCTCTGCCCGCTGTAGCAATGTCCCTGCTCTGACCAGCCACCTAAGATGCCACCCGCGCCTCTTATTCAGAAGTACCTATGTACAAAACCTGATGGACCTGTGACCCTGCAGCTGGACTATCAACCTGGTCCATAAGCCCTCAGCCAGCTGCCCTGCGGTCACAAGCAAACAGGCTGAAGAAGGCTGTGGGCCACAGGACAACTTGCAGCGTGAGCTTGACAGCAGTGGTTACTGTCCTCCCATCAGACATCACCTCGAGGAAGCAAAGCTGCAGGACTGTAATGTTGAGTTGTCAAGTCGCAGGAAAGCAATAAATCCATCCAAATCTATGAGTCTTCCAACAGGTCATAAAATCATAGAACCATTAAGGTTGGAAAAGACCTCTAAGATCATCAAGTCCAACCATCAACTAACACCACCATGCCTCCTAAACCAGGCCCTGGAGTGCCACGTCTACACCTTTTTTGAACGCCTCCAGGGTTGACGACTCCACCACCTCTCTGGGCAGCCTGTTCCAACGCCTAACCACTCTTTCGGTAAAGAAGTTCTTCCTGATGTCCAATCTAAACCTCCCCTGGCGCAACTTGAGGCCATTCCCTCTCGTCCTATCGCTAGTTTCTTGGGAGAAGAGTCCAACACCCGCTTCACTACACCCTCCCTTCAGGTAGTTGTAGAGAGCGATAAGGTCTCCCCTCAGCCTCCTCTTCTCCAGGCTAAACAGCCCCAGTTCCCTCAGCCGCTCCTCATAAGACTTGTTTTCTAGACCCTTCACCAGCCTCGTTGCCCTTCTCTGGACACGCTCCAGCACCTCAGTGTCCTTCTTGTACTGAGGGGCCCAAAACTGAACACAGTACTCGAGGTGCGGCCTCACCAGTGCCCAGTACAGGGGCACGATCACTTCCCTACTCCTGCTGGCCACACTGTTCCTGATACAAGCCAGGATGCCATTGGCCTTCTTGGCCACCTGGGCACGCTGCCGGCTCATGTTCAGCCGGCTGTCGACCAGCACCCCCAGGTCCTTTTCCGCCGGGCAGCTCTCCAGCCACTCTTCCCCAAGCCTGTAGCGTTGCGTGGGGTTGTTGTGACCCAAGTGCAGGACCCGGCACTTGGCCTTGTTAAACCTCATACAGTTGGCCTCGGCCCATCGATCCAGCCTATCCAGATCCCTCTGCAGGGCCTTCCTTCCCTCGAGCAGATCGACACTCCCGCCCAGATGCCCTGCTGGGCAGCTTGCTCAGGGATCATCCCACTCCTTAGAAAGCGTCTGCACTAACACGACCCTGTCGTTAACAGGGACCTCGGAGACCATCGCTCAGACAGCAAACTCGCGCTGCAGCAAACCCACCCCTCCGGATGAGGTCAGACTGATGTTTCAGAGGGGATGTGGATGTGAGCCACCCCGTGCAACACAGGAGGTCTCAGCAAGAGATGCATAAATCAGGAAGAGACGGAAATGTGAGTGAGAATAAGACCAGTCTGCAACAGTCAAGGCAAGGACCGTAAAAACCACCTTCCCCGCACTTTATTTACTGCCAGAGCTGGGACTGTCCCTGTATTCCGGCACTTTCATCCACTTTTGGACACTTGCTAATAAATAAGACCTACTCGGGCCCAGACTCAGCAAAGGAAGGTTTCTCTCTGTCACTACACCAAACCGATTCTCCCAAGCTCTTCTGCTCGGGCAGTCTGGGAACGCAGATTTAGCGCCAGCGCTGACAGCACCAATGCTGCGGAAATCAATACGTGTCCTGGCACTGACCTTCTGGCGATGAAGGAATCTCTCCAAACATCACTTCAGGAGCAGAAAGAGGGCTGTGAAATATGCTAATTGGCCCATCTCCTCGTCGGGCTGCTGACATTTCCACCAAGGTTACAGCAGTTGAAAACTGTGTGCTATTTTCTAATCGCCCACTTGAAAAGGAGAAAACCTTGTTGCCACATAACGACAAATACAGGCAGGAGAAACGGCCAGCGAGGATGTGCTGGGGCTGCAGCACGAAGCGGCGGCACCTTCAGCTGGCACCACCCCTGATGATGAGCAGCTAACACCCCAAAGGAGCCCTTGCACACCGAGGCTGGCCACAGAAAGAAAATCCATAAATATATATCATATACATACACATTGCCAAATCAAACATTCAGAAGTTTCCCTAAACACTTTTCGTGGGCTGCAGATAAATGCTGAGACAGCGGCAGAGAGGAATGCATGGCCATTAACGCCGTGCATCTCTCCTTCCTTTCGCCCGAGCAGGAGGCGCCGGGATCGGTTCCTTGGTCATTCGGTCTTTGTGAAAGTCACTCCTGGCACACACAAAACTACGGTCATACGTAACCGCTGGCACACACAAAACTACGGTCATACGTAACCGCTGGCATAGCGCTTCAGGTGAGGCTTGCCTGAGATTTTAAACATGCAGAAAGCTGCTGCAGACACATCCCTGCAACAAGGGGAGTTCAAAACCTGACTGGGCTCTTATTTCATCTGCTAAATCGAGTTCATCTCCGAAGAGGAGCCCTCAGCAGTGTGCTGGGATCTCTGATGACTGACACTCACTTAAAAAAACCAAAAGAGCAAGCCCCGTCCCCTGGGAGCTGCTACCGAAGCAAACCGTGCTCGCTCCCCCCGGGCTGCTGTGTCACATCATCGCTCTCGGCTTGTCAAGCCACCCGTTTCTTATTTCCAGAGAGAGCGCCTTTCGAAGCACGGGGAAGTACTTAAAAGCAGCAACCGCAGGAGGGATACATTTTTAATAAACAAGGCAGAATTGGATTGGAGTTTGCTTCCCAGCAGCTTCCCTCCAGCCCCACTGCTACACTGCCTTTACTTAATTTCATTTGGTTTAAAGTCGCGCAAAGAAAATGAGGAGGCGGAGGCGGATAAATCATCTTGAAAGCCTAGTCAAGGCAGGAGCGATTGCAATGTCGGGGAAGGAAACACAAGGGAGGGCTGCGCTCGCCAGGCCTCGATGAGCCTCGGAGAGACGCGGCCACGGAGCAGGCAGCCGTGGGCAGAAGCCTGGAGGGCCGACTTATTTTCTCCCTCGACATTTCACGCTGTCTCTCCTGTGACGTCCCCCCCGGCAGCGGGTGCTCACGGCCTGCATCTTTGCCGCCCTTCAATGGGAAAAGGCTTCCCTCCTCCCACTGCAAACCCAGAAACTCCCTCCTTGCCGGGCCGGGTCTGGCTCTGCTGCCCTCCGAGTTTTGGTCAAATCTCACTCCGATTTCCCTAAACACATTTAACCCTCCTTGGCCGTCCCTGAGGCAACGTGAAGTGCAACTTCTTTTCTGCTTTGCGTGCGGCTGCAAAGCCCCATCCATTCACTACGACACGGACGCTTTTCAGTCTCCTCATGGCTCCCCAAAATTGCAACCCTCTGTGAGCAAAGCCATGCACAGCACACCATTGCCCTGGGACTCCATACCTCAGCCCCAAAAAGCCCAGTGACGTAAAGCGACCAAAAAGATGGACCTTCGTGATCTCCCAAAATCCCAGCTGTCCCAGGGAGCCGTAGGGACGGGCGCTGACAGGAGCAGAGAGCTGATGGGAGCCCCAGGCACTGCGCGGGGTAGCAGGAAACCATCCCTCGAGGCAGGGAAGGAGCTCAGACACCGAGTAAGACGGGCATGTTAAATACTTTAAATAACCCGGGAGCCTCCATCACACCGCCAGCAACTGTGGGCTCGCAGGGAGCGGCTCAGCCGTACCCCTTTGGACTTGAGCGCCGATGAAGCTGCTCTCCCACCACCCATCAACGCGAGGCGAGCGCCCGGGCACGTACTGTTTGTCTTGAGCCTGGCAGGTTCACTGTTTCGGCTGCCCGCCTGGTTTATGGCCTTGACGAGGAAGATGTAGCGGGTGCCGCTCTGGAGCCCGTGGACGGTGTAGTGGTTCTGCTTGATGTTGGGGACGATCATCCAGCTGTCCATGGAGTTGTAGAGACCTGTGGTAGGGGAGAGGGGGGAGATTTATTCACAGGAAAAGACAGAATACAAAGACCACGTGCTGCTAACGGAGACCTCACCGACCACGCACCCCTCAGGCTGATTTACCGCCTGCCTGAGAGTTAAGAGCACCTGCAGGAAAATTTCCAAAGACGATAAACCCCAGCAACTCAAACACCCTTTTTTATTATCACATGAAGGCAATGCTTGGTAAGGCAAAGCCAGGGGTGTGGCGCTGGCATCTCAAGGTGCTGCCGTGGGAAGTGATGGGGAAAGGGTGCAGAGACAGAGGAATTGAACCGGTGGCACCTTCCAGCCAGGGCAGATGGCACAGGCAGCTGCTGACGCCCGGGAGAAGGCGATGCCCACCACCATCCTCCCTCGTTTCTTTGCTCCTGCAGGACAACCTCCCTGCTGCTCTGGAGGCTGCAATATGCAATGCCGGCAGCAGGAAGGGATTCGTTTGCACCCTAATCCTCCTCCTGCGTGGCACCCGGCGCTCCGGGGTGGGAAGCAATAATTCATGTCCAAGGGATGCTGATGCTTCGGCTCCCTGTGTAGACTGGTCTGCAAAGCGGTTCAAAGAAAATTACAGCTCCCACCAAAGGGAGCGGGATCCGGACGCTTGGAAAACATTCAGGAGCCTAAAGTCTTTCTGGAAATGGAAAGGAATTAAGAGCGCAAAGACCTTGGAGACACTGAGCCCTAATGCTGCAGCGGTTTGTGCTGCCAGAGCTGCAGGGCCTGGCAGGTACTGAAAATGTAGCGTTGTATCCAAGGTGGGACGACACAGCGCCCCAGGAAAGGAGAAAAGCCCTACACGGTGCCAGAGATGCTGTTACTGCCACCAGCACGGCTGGGGTGAGAATAACCTGCAGACTGCACAAGTACCTCGAGCAGCCAGCGCTGGGGGAAAAGGATGCTGCGGGTTTCGGGAGCAACCTCCAGTGCTGGCACCAACGGGCCGGGGGCAGCGAGTGCCCAGCACCATCCGCTGCAGCACAACAGCAGCTCTGCGCTCTCAGAAAACGGCTTTGGGGCAGCTATCACAACACGGGAGCGCTGCTTTAAACCGGAAGAAGAATAAGGAGGAAGCTCAGAAGCAGTAGCTGGAGGCTGCTCGGATCCAGCGGGTCTGGAGGCGAAAGCGTGACGATACGTGAGGAGGAGCGGGCTGTGAATTAAGGGTGACCGGAGGAGGGTTTTTAGCCTCCTATTGCCAGCGTACGTGCGCACCACGGCTGGAAGGCAGGAGCCTGGAAAACGCTCCACGCCTCCTCTTTTAAGGTTTACATCGCGGTGTTTATTTATCTCCAGTAGCTCACTCAGCCGCAGGACGAGGGCAGGTTGCAGTCATTGTCAGCCTGGTTTTGGTTTAAAATACGCGTGGAAATGGCCTAGGGGAGCAGGGCAATGTTATTTGAAGTAGAAAATACAACAGATGTGATACCGACTGCATCCTACACGCAGAGCTGCTTTCATCGGAGCACACAGCCTTCAGCCAAGCACTGGTAGGTGATATCTCCCTGCAGACAAGGACCAGCTTTGGATTCTTCATCGGAAAGGACAAGGTGGCTGAGAGACGACAGTCTGGGAATGATTTGGCCTCCCAAGCAGGTTTCTTTCCCAAAACAAGCAAGAAGGGATTGGCCTTGAAGACTGAGGACTTCTGTCCTTGCCAAGGCTTAAAAAAATCCTTTTTATTGCAGCTTTCGTCATCCATAAAAATGTCCCGAGTCCTGCCGAGCTCTTGGCTTCAAAGAGAGCGTGAAGGAGAACGTTTCCACAGGCCAACTGTGTGCTCTTTGAAAAGGTATTTCCTTTCATGGGAAGCCTCCTCGTGCTCCTGCTAGGTGAGCCCTAGCGCACTATTTCCAGTGTCTCTTCACGCATGAGTTCAGCCAGGACTCAATGCTCTCATCACCCAGACCCGACTGTGTTATTTCAAGTGACAATATATTATTCATTTTCTCCTCTGAGATGTTAACCGATGTTTTCTTCACCCCTTCTACGAAGAGCTACTGAAGACAGCCAAGGAAGACACTCCTGACACGTGCCCCTCTGGGCTTTCTTGCAGAGCTGCCCTCGCTGTTCATCACCCCTGGGGTTTCCGCAGCCCCCACCTTCCTAACGCCTGTGCCAAACCCACACAGCCCCCTAAGGTGGGTAGGTGACTAAT
The DNA here is from genome assembly GCA_013389945.1 of Fregata magnificens. Lineage (NCBI taxonomy): Eukaryota > Metazoa > Chordata > Aves > Suliformes > Fregatidae > Fregata > Fregata magnificens. Next base: position 186,360 of record WAAD01002377.1, read on the forward strand.
TCCCGAGCCCCCCCGATGGACTGGAGTCCAAGCCCTGCGCCCAAAGCGGTGTATGGGGAGAGGCGGGAGCCAGACCCTTCCCCGAGGGGCCCTGGCACAGCCCCAGGGCAAGGGCACAAGTTGCGGCAGGGGAACTCCTGGTTAGATAAGGAAAAAATTCTTCTCGCTGAGGGTGGGGAAGCACCGGAGCAGGGTCCTGAGAGCCAGGGACTCTCCATCCCTGGAGATGGTCAGTGCTAAAGAAGCAAGCCCTGAGCAACCTGACCGAGCTCTAAGTCAGCCCGGCTTACGCAGGGTTGGTGCAAAGACCCTCAGGTGTCCCTCCCCACCTAAACAGCTCGGTGATACCAGCATGGTCCACGTTTCTTCCTCAGCTGGCAGGTGCAGGGGAGATGGAGGCTGGTGGCCATCTAAGAACGGAGCCAAAGAGGTTGCTGAGCTCTCCCAGGCTTTCAGAGAAGAACAAAATGCTGGAGACAACATGTTGTGGCTGGGGGAGGAGAGGAGAGCTGAGCAGGGGAAATCTAGCTGCTGTAGCACCGGGTACCCATAACTACCCTCTGACCAAGAGGGAATAAATCATCTTGCTTTCCAAAATGAGGGCAAAGGCTGCTGGCCAAGGCTGGGGATGCAAGCGTTATCCAGCTTTGAAAGTCGCAAGCAGTAACTTTCTCTGGCAGCTTCCTGCATATTTTAAAGTGCACTTAACAGCCTTCCTGTGCCGTGACACCGCGCTTCCAGCACCGATGTCCTCCTGACCACTGAGATAAACTGACAGCGGCCCAAAAAGCCCACTCTGAAGCATTTTGTCAGCACTTCCTACAACGGTAAGTGCTACTAAGGAAAACCAGGAGGAAAACTTTCTTGCAAGAGCCATGCTGTGGGGATGCTGTGCTCTTCCAACGCACTTCGGGACGGGCAAACTGGGAGCTATATTTTTGTTCTCCCATTACAACATCCATATTTTTTTCTCGTATGAAACAAGCAGTTTCCCTCCTGTAACCCAGCCCACAAATTAACTTTCCTCCAGAATGCAAACCCCCTCCAATTTTAGGAAAAAGGCAGTATTACAAGAAACCATAACAGGTACGTATTTCTGACACCTCGAGGACTCACCAGACACCCATAGGAATAAACCACTGCTGCTGAGACTGGCAAATCATCCTTGGCTTTATGGCGAGGACAAACAAGCCAGCTTTCTCTCTTTTTCAAATAAACCCTCCTGACAATGAACAAGGAGGAAGACTAAAGGGTTCCTGCAGATGTGAGGCATCTGTCCTCGGGAGTGGGGGGTCACAGTTTCCAGCCCCAGCTTTTTCAACCTGCAGTTTACCAGCTCTCCCTAACGATAAGCCAGGGTGCTAAAAAGCTCAGAGCCTGAGTCTCTTTTGATCAATTTAGGTGTGGGGGGAGGAAATTAAATGGACATTCGGCACACTGCTTTAGTTTTAATCCCCAGGCAATTTCTGGCTCATTTTACTTTCAAGCCTTCAGCTGATTCAGGATGTCTGATGAACTCTGCCTGGCTAATACTACAGCAAAACTCCAGCCCTGATGTCAGATGGGGAGGTTTGCATGGGTAGGTACAACCACCTGAAGCCTCGGCACGGCTGCAGGCAGAGCCTGCCTGCGACAGCTCAGCTTTGCCGTGCCCGGCGTCGTTCCGCACGCTCAGACCACGTTTGGCCCCGGCCGGCACAGCGCTGCGAGGGGCTGGTAGGAATCCTCCTGGGCACAGACTCCTCGACTAACGGTGATGGTGATGACCAGCGGCACACCGGAGCCCCCACACGTGGCCGGGATGCCCTCGGAGTACAACTCTGGTTTTTTAAGGTCCTGATCTTTGGAAGAGCAACAGAAGGTTGCCGGGACAAAACGATGCTTTGCCAGAGGTGCTCCACCTCCCCCCAGTTTGCAACAGATCTTTCCCACCACCTCCTTTTCCCTTTGTTGCTTCTGCTTCCTTCATTGCTTTCGCTGCTTCTGTTTTCCATCGCACTCAGGCAGCAGGACCAGGGGCAGAGTGTGTCCCTTCAAAGTCAACCATAATCACAAGCCCGCTTTCTCCTGCTCGCTCTGGTTGAAGACGCACCACGCCTCCGAGGGTGCCTTGCGAACAACCAACCATCCATTGCGCAGATGTCTCTGGATCCCATTACCTCCCTCCCCAAACGGTGGGGCCAGCTGTTAAATGCACTGTTAAAATATTTGTAATATCAAACAACCCCATAACTACTATAGTCTTCATCAAATAACAAATATCCAGGAGGGAGCTTTGCATCTAAGGGGTTGCTGTCCTGGCCTTGCGGCAAGCCTGGGGGCAGGTTCAGCCCTATAAAACTGTTTTAAAGCCGTCCTGTTGCACTAGAAGACATCTTGGCACGGAAAAATATGCTGAGCACCACAGAGTCCATAAAGCCCAGGCTCTCCCGGAGGAGCTGGATGCTGCGACCTGAGCCGCAGGTTCCTTGCTGTCCAGCCACAGCGCTTCCTAAGTGATTAGGTACCACCACAGACCCATCAGCGAGAGCCCTCCTCGGTCCTCAAATCCCATTCCTGCCAAGCAAATTTGTGGCAATGTGGAAAAATAATTAGGTACGACAGTCATTTTTCAGGAAAAATTACCTGGAGACGTGCCTCAATATTGCTATGAAGGGTATATAAATCACGCTTAATTATCAGCCCACAGAGCAGCCGGCGCTGCCCTGCCCATACAGTCCCAGGCTGCGGTGTGAGAGGTACAGATCCGGTAGCTGTGAGACAGATGAGACCCGCTAATGCACGAAACGCTTCACCGAGCCGGAGGTTGCAGGCACCAAGCACAGGGCAAAACAATTCAGTTATGGACCCCCAGCACGGGGGGGTCCTCCACCGTTTTCATTACAGCCCTGAGCGGTGTCCTCAGAGGATCCTTCGTTGCAGTTTCCTCCCCTAATTCCCAGCCTTTAAACCTGCTGATTCTCCCCAAATTTCTTCCCAAACCAGACCACGGTCCCCCAAACCGAGCTGGCGCGCAGCGACTTACTGATGAAGTTGGCTTGGCCGGTGAAGATGGTGTACTGCAGCTCATAAGAGCTGACGCTGAACTCGTCCTCCGAGATCCAGTGGACGGTGATGGTGTCGTGGGAGGCCGTGCAAAGCTCCTCTCGGATGGACGGCGGGTTCGGTGCTGTGGGAGATCACAGATAACATATTTCAGTAAGTTTGTGCTTTCTTTTCTTAATATACCTAGGGCTTTTTTTTGCTCCCTCAAGGATAGAGGTGGGCTTGTGCGGGGAGCAGAGCCTCTCGACACAAACAACCGTCTCATTTTGTCTGTCATTGTGTTTCCCACTTAACTAAACTTTTTAGTGCCAGAACAAAATATCCAGGGGCCGGAGTGTTTTCAGGCGTGCCAGAATGAGGGACTGTCACTGCTGCCTCCGTCAGGTCTGACGCCCCCACCCTGAAACAAGCTGAGAAGCCGCTTCAAAACCCAGCCATTTCTCAGCACTGACTGTGGAATAAGTATTTCGTCTCATAACTGTTCCGGACACGTTTGTTATTAATTTTTCATTGCAAGGTGATCTGCATCGGCTTCACGAGGAAGAAAATCGTATTTGGGTGAATAATGATGTCCTTGCTTCTCTGGAGCTTTCATCCCTCCCTGTGGTTTTCCAGCCCACGGCACAGTCCAGCAGCAGTCGGCTGCGGCAGGGCTGCCCACAGGGGTTCATAATTTAGCACCAAGAGACCCACACAAAGGGCACCAAAAGGGAAATGCTAAAGCACGCAGTGCATTAGTAGTACAATAACTGGTTAATACACTGTCCCCTCTCTGTAATCCGCCCTCTGGGATCCTTAACGGGCATCAGCCTCCTCCCCGGGTCGTGGAGACCGTCATTTTTCACCTGCTTTCTGAACCTTTCCGCCTGCCCTCCAGGAGAGGCAGAGCGCAAACAGGAGGACGGGGACATGTCACTGTCCTGGTGACAGCACGGCCTCTGCTCTGCCGCAGCTGACCAGGCACTTTTTACCGGTGAGAATGAGCAGCAACCTAGTTCGCTTTAAAATACACCTGCCAGCCCTCGGCGGGGCGCAGGGGAGGAGGGCTGCGGGGAAGGCGCGGGGCGCAGTGGGGAGCGCGCCTGTGCGCTCACCGGTTAGGTAATCCAGCCCCTCCAGCAGCTTCTTCTCTCTGGAAAAATCTAAAGCGAAGTTTTCAAAGGCATCATTAAAATTGATATCTGGTATCAGAACTTGAGAGGATGCAGTTGCCATGGCGACCCTGAAAGAAAAGGAGAGACCATCAATACACATCAGGGTGCGCGCTGCTCCCGACAGCCAGCAGCGGCAGAGACAAGGGATTAAAAGGGTGCAAGCAGCAGCGACATTACATGCAGTCGGGAAACCGGCTTGCACCTACTAACCACTGCCCCTGCCCCAGGAGGGTGGCCTAGCCTGGGGACAGGTCCCCAGAGAGCTGGGGGGATCCATCCTTGGGGGGTCCCAGCCCCGACTGCCCCCCGAGCTCCCTTCGGATTGGCATTTCCCCCACTTTCCCCCCCGGCAGGGAACGACGTTTGCTCCCACAGTAGATGTTCAGCTTCATTAGGACCTGCCATGCAACTCCTGTCCTGCAAGGGATGGGAACCGGCGACACCCCGACCGGCGTTTATTTGATGGCAGCACGCTGGAAGGCTGCAGGGGGGAGGACAGGATGTCCCTGGGCAGGGACCTGAGACCAGGGGACAACTCCAGCGACATCCCATCGGTGTCCTGAGCCAAGCGTGCCAGCCCACCTCTCGGCCACGTTCCTGGCTGTCTGCAGGAACCGCGCGTGGTCGTTCTCCTTCAGGATGTGCTCTGCCTGGTTGATGAGGACCGTCGAGCGCTCGAGGCACTGCCGGCAGTTAGCGACCTGCTGGGCCAGCTTCCGCAGCTTCATCACCTGCGAGAGGAGCAGAGGGAAGCAAAGGCACTCAGAAGCCAGCACGTAGCTTGAAAAGCACAGAGGAAACCCCATCCTAAGCCAGCTGCTGCTCGGGGGAAGCAAGGAGCAGTGAAACGGCACGGAAATGTCCCCGAAGGCTCTGGGGAGGGAGATCAGCAACGCACTTTCCACGTTAAACTTTGCTTGCAGGTGGGAAAGCCCCAGGGAAAAGCCTCCGCGCTGCTCTAAGGGTCCCACGCGTGACTGAAGCAGGAGAGCGATGCATCCTCTCTCCGCTCCTCCCGTGCAAATGCAATGTCATCCCCCCCCCGTGCCGGTTCTCAGTAGATTTGGCCGGGAGAGGAGCTCTCTGCAAAGCAATTCAGCACAGGGCAAGGAAACCTCACACGGGCTCAGCCCCAGCAGAGCTGCCGGAACACATCACAGTTGCAGCCGCAAATCGTTTTGCAATTAAAGGTGAGGTGCTGCAGTAAGACGGGACAGGAGAGTTACCCACAACCCAGGGAAGCAGGAGCTGAAAAACCAGCCCAGGCACCAGCTTGCACCCCAAAATAGGGCACGTGGCTTGAACAGGCTCTGCTCCGTCCACACAAGTGTCCCGCGAGTCCCGCACAGCCCGTGCTCAGGGCCGGGGCTCAAGGGCTCTGCCACGTCCAGTGGAAACTCAGAGCTGGCCCAGCCACCGTTCAAAAGGGGACGTGAAGCGACTCCAGGGAAAAGCACCTCTGACGCTTGGGTCCTTTCCCCACAAAGCTCTGTGGAAGATATTTACTGATGGCTTAAGACAGCACTGAACAAGCCGTCAAGGAATAAACAAAGAGAACAGGTTTGATGGCACCTCCTCTCTCTTCTGCAAAGTACCGGTGCTCAGCAGCCGTGAGGGGAGCAAAGAAACCAGAAGAAACGTTATTTCTTTGGCGAAATCTTCGTGTCTCAGGGGAACGCTGTGCTGGAGCACTAGGGAAAGCCCCTTTGAAACTCCCACCTCCTCCATGCAGCCAGGGAGAAGCTAGAGGAAAGGCAGGCACAAGCCCCAGGTCGTCCCTGAAGCTGCTCACGGACTGCGGTGGTCATGTTTCTGTAGGGTCTACTCAATTAAGGCCTACGGCTCCAACAACAAAATAATCACGAGATGCAACCCGCGTCTTTCCCTCCTGTCTCTACGTGAGCACACACACGTGTGCAGCCACCCCTGGCGCTGATTTCCCATCAGACTGCACCCAGGTAAAATTCGGTCGCCCTGGGGCTCCGACCCTGCAGCATCCCTTCGTCTCCCGAAGGGCGCGGACGGCACCGAGCGGGAGGTAAAGGGCTGGAAACCCAGAAGCGATGGGGGCTTGTCAGAGACCGGACAGCTTCACGCTGGAAATGGGAAAACTCAAATGTGAGCCAGGAGCAGAGCAGGTTGGAGGGAAAAGGCAGGTTACAGAGGAGCCAACACAGATTTTTGGGGTAGTTCTCCCGTTTCAGCTGGGAGCACAGGGGAGCTCAGGAAAGCCTGGAGCTGGAGGTGGCGGAGGTCAATACCACGTGTTTAAAACCCGCAGTACCATTGCTCTGGCTGTCTGATGCTTCGCTGGTGCCAGAGATAATATTTTGATTTGGGAGGAGCCGTCCTGGGTCCTACATCGGCACCAGCAAAGACACAGAGGAAAGGAGGTGAATCAGCACACTGGGAATTATATTGACAGCCAAGCTGGAAGTAATTCTGTATCTGCAAAAGCATCCTGAGAGGGGCAACAAGGCACTTGCTGATTAAATATAAATTCCCACTGCCCTGTTCCTGCGTGCGTCTGCAGCGAAGGACCCCGCAGACACCCAGGGGAGGGGAAAGCAAATTTCAGCAGCTGGGAGTACCTGAAACGGCAGATTCCGAAATGATAAATCCCACCTCAGACCTCTGCCCCATGCTCTGCAGCCGCATCCCACAGGAGGCTCTCCTGAACAGCATTGCACAAATGTATCTTAAAAGGAAACGAGTGGTCCTCCAGGATCGCGCCTGTGGCACCAACCAGAGAAACACCATTTCCTCTCTGTTACTTAGCAGGCACTTGTTAGCCGTGTCCTCCTTGCCCCATACGACCACCAGCAGCTCTCCCAGCCCACCTCCGAAGGGAGCAGCTGGTACGTTGTGCTGCTCGCCTGCACGCCTGCAGATTATTTCCTTGTTTCCTTTTTTGCAAGCCTCGCAAAGCCGCCGTGACAGCGGCTCCCGGAGCTCCTCGCGTGGCAGCTCCTCGCTCGCCACCGCTGCCCTGCAGCACATTGCCAATCCACCCCCCCGCCCCATCCGTGGTTTGAAAATCCGTCAGGAAGCAAGAGCAGGAGCTCCCGGAGGTGAGGAGCGGCTGCTCGAGCTGTTCTTCCAAGGTGTCAGCGCTGTCAGTGCATTTACAATTAAGTAGCCTGCTAATCCCCCGGCTGACAGCAGGGCCCTGCTCCCTTGCACGGCTGCGAGCGTCCTTCCACAGCCCCTGGAACCTCCGCAGGAGCTCAAAATAGAAAAGACCAAGGGTGAAAGGCCAACAGATGAGCTCCGAGCACCCCCAGCCAAGAAAAAGCCGTGACTTCGCATACCCCCCGAACACCTAAGGGTTTCCATTGCACCCTGCAACGTGGCTGGGTGCCAGCTGACAGAGCCCCGCGGGACCAGTGCGGCACCCACAAGGCTGCACCCGCTGCAGCACCGGCCACGGAGCAGCAGGCCGAGCTGCAGCAGGAGGGGACCTTGGGGTGAATCACCAGCAAGGTGAGGACACTTGGGCATCCTCTAGCCAGCTCTGTGAGCCCTGCACAGGCACCCCAGGTGAGGCATCCCTTGGGAAGTGCCTGCTGCATTGCCAGCACGGGTGAGGACAACGCCCATCAGAGGTGAGGATGCCCTTGGTACCTGCCTGCTCCAGCCGTCCAGCAGAAACACCTGCCAGACCCTGGCACCCATCCCGTGAGATTTACTGTCCCCAGCCAGCCCCGTGCTGGCTCCATGCAAGCAGCGAGGAAGCTCAGGTTAAACCTGGGAGGTGACAATGTGTGGCCAGGCAGCTGTCACTCCTTGGCAGAGGTGGCAGAGCTGTTAGGTGACCAAGGTATGAGGGAACCCTGCACGTTCTCCCTCTTCCTTCTCCTAGGCTTTTAGTGGACATCAGCTCCCAGCCCCGTGTCCCTGCAGCATGATGCTGGGCTGCAGCGTCTCCCCGCACCCGCTCCGGCACCCGTGAAGATCCTGGATGGGTCTGACCACACCACGGCTGCAGATCCCAGCGCAGAGCCACGAGCGCAGAAGCAGCTGGACGATGGGAGCAGGCAGAGGAGGGGGGGGAGAGGGAAGGAGGCAGCAGGGCACATCACCGCGGTTTAATCGCTCTGCTCCCCCCACAGAGGCTTGTCAGCTCCCAGGCGCACAGCCACGTCCACATGCAGGGCCGGCGTGCTGGTGACCGGGAGCGGGAGCAGACGAAGCAGGTAGTGCTTGTTACACCGCATGACACTTGGATTGTTGCCACCACTGTCATCAGGACCAGACGTGCAGCCTGCTTCCACCGCAGCAAGAAGTCACAGGCTCTGACTCGCTGGCGACTTAACACTCACATGTAGTTTGAATTACAGAGATAGCAAATAACGCTGTGAACTCAGAAACACTCCTGCCAGGGCCCCACAAGCTGCCACACGCCCAACACGCTCCTGGGGTTGTCCTGCGAAACCTGGCCTTGCTCCCCATGGCCCTGGCAGCATCCCCCCCTGAACTCCCACAGGGCTCGAGGTTGAGGAGGACTTTGGGGCGCTTGGGAAGCAGAGGGGAGCTCCATCACTGCCTCACAGAATCACAGAACCGTTTGGGTCGGGAGGGACCTTCGAAGACCATCTAGTCCAACCCTCCTGCCGTGGGCAGGGACACCTTTCGCTAGACGAGGTTGCTCAAAGCCCCGTCCAGCCTCACCTTGAACGCTTCCAGGGATGGGGCATCCACAGCTTCTCTGGGCGACCAGCTCCACCGTCTCACCACCCTCGCCAACAGAATCAAAACACATTTCTTCCTTGCGTCCAACCTAAACCTACCCTCGATCAGTTTAAAGCCATTGCTGCCCCTTGTCCTGTCGCTACAGGCCCTGCTAAAAGGTCTCTCTCCGTCTTTCTTAGGAACACCCTTTATACAGTGAAGGGCTGCAATAAGGGCTCCCCACGGAGCCTTCTCTTCTCCAGGCTGAACAACCCCAACTCTCTCAGCCTTTCTGCCTAGCAGAGGGCTTCCAGCATCCTGGTCATTTCTGTGGCCTCCTCTGGACCCGCTCCAACAGGCCCATGTCCTCCTTGTGCTGGGGACCCCAGAGCCGGACGCAGTGCTCCAGGGGGGTCTCGCCAGAGCGGAGTAGAGGGGCAGAATCCCCTCCCTCCACCTGCTGGCCACGCTGCGGGTGATGCACCCAGGACACGGCTGGCTTTCTGGGCTGCATGTGCACATCGTCAGCTCATATCCAGACCCGCGACAGCAAGCGCAATGAGAGACGTGTCTGTCCAGAGCCCCGGGGTCTGGGGGGATCCTCTCGGGCTGGTCAGGAGCTCTGCAACCCCCCAACACCCCAACACCAAGACTTGGGGACGGGGAGGGCTGCCACCCCAGGGAGCATCCCGGGGGACGGTGCCGGGGGGAGAGGGCAGGGAGCAGCACCCCACAGCAAGCTGTGCCCCGGCGGCACGTAGCGGGGAGGAGCACGGGCTCGTCTTTGCTAGCAGCGGGCAGGCGCGGCTCCAAATGGCTATTTGCACAAGGAAGCGGTTCTCCTGCTGGGCCTTAATGGGCTGATGGATGGTTCATTTTATGACCAGACTTGTCAGAAAAAAATTACCAAAAGGAGAATAAGGAAGAGAAATAAGACGACTTTTGTTTCAAGGGAGGACTCGGCGAGCTCTGGAGTAGCTGTCAGCCTCAGGCAGGGAGAGGCAGGAGAGCCCCTGCCCTGACACGATCACTCCCAGGAGCTGCTGGCGTGCCCAAGATCCAGCTCTCCTCGGCCACGTCCCCGCGATGACCACAGCCTGCAGCATTAATCCCAGGCAAAGCCTCTGCTGTGGCTAAGGGAAAAGGAGGTGCAGATGCCCTGGCCCGAGGCCAGCCAGGCTGGGCTGTGACACCGGCACCTGCAGTGCCCCGAGCAGTCGACATGGGTGCTGGCACCCGCCGGCCGGATCCGCGCCCTGGCAGAGTGCTCTTCAGGGCAGCCCAGCTGCCTGCTTCCCTCCTGCTCCTCCTCTCGCATCCTCCCTGACGATTTTCTCCGCCTCCTGGGTCCTTCCCATGTATGCCCACCACCTCAGTGCCACGTTCGCCACGGGGTGCTGCCCAGTCTGATGGACGGTGGTATCCGAGCCCCGGAGAGCACGAACCTGAGCCCTGCAAGGTGCGAGCCCAGCCTGGAGCTGCACGTGGGCTCCTCAGTATCTAATCCCTGGTGGGTTTCCAAAGACGTGTGTGACGCATCCAGGAAGAGCTCTTTTTTGAGGATTAGTGGAATAAAAGCTACCTAAAGGCTGGGCACGGTTTCCTTACGTCAAAGGTGCATTGCCCAGAGGCATGGCAGGCGTCATCGTCCGGGCATCCTCGCTTGACATCCCTGGTTCCCACCCATGACCAAGCACAAACTTCAGGCTGCTGCTCTGGTCCTCACATCTCTCTCGCTGCCTTGTGGAGGCGGAGGAGCTCGATCTCACAGCTACCAAAGCAGCTCTAGGATGGAGCAGCCAGTTCCTCCCAGGCCCACACTCCACCTGGAGACAAACCGCTGCCTCAGCATTTTTGCCTCCATAGACTTTCCTTCTTGGGCCCGGCACTGCCATTCTTTCCAACGCCGTGCAATCAGGCTGCTCCATGCATCCGTTGGGCCATTTGTCAGGAAAAGCAGCCCAGAACAAATGGAAAACCAAATGGCAATTCAGCAGGAAAGCAGTATTTCTCGCTCCACAGTCAGAGCACTTCAAACCAGCCGCAGTCTCCACCACTTCCTCCTTTCTTTTGTGTTTGGAGCTTTTTAAACTCGCCAATGTTTGCGTCTGGGGCTCCTCGGAAAGGCTGCTTCCCGTTCACAGTTGGAAATCGCTGCTCAGAGGTGTCGAAAGCAATGGAGGAAACCTGCCCAGCCTCCCCACAGGCTAGCGCCGGCAGCACAGGGGGCTACAGAGGGGCACTGCAGTGCTGCAAACCTGCACGGTTCCATCTCCAGCCCAATTTGACCAGCAAAGAGGCTTACTGCAGTTTCCAGATAACTTTGGTAACCAAACCCAGTCCCCTCCCTGATACTGCTAGTACCACCATCCCCACATCCATCTCCCACTGGTGCGGTGCTGGGTTTGCAGCTATGTGGACACACGCTTGCTGCTCCTACCCCGGCAACTTATAAGCAGCTGAGCGTTTCTTCTGCTGATGGTTCTGGGCACTAATCGGGGCCTCTCTCCTCTACCCAGCTGCCAATTTGCAGGAAAATAACATCTTTGAGCCTTCCAGCTCCCTGCCAAGTACGGCTGAAACTGGACAACATGGTCAAAAGATGTTAGGGGAAGAGGGTGGGAAGTGAGAGGCAGACAGACAGATGGACCAGCAGAAGGCACCGTTACATAAAATATGTTCCCTTAAGTGGCTGGGATAAAAGCGCACATTTTAAAGCTTCCACTCCTGCCGAGGGTGTCCAAGAGTTGAGCTGGTTGGCTCTCTTGTGTACGCATGCAGCGCAACCCGCTCCCAAACCTTCGCCTGCAAAGAAGTCCGGATCTGGGGCAATGCTGCTCCCTGGCTTAACTATCGGCACTGTGATGGGTGCAGAGCTGGACCCTAATGCACGTTCAAGCTCAGTAAGAAAGGGAAAGGGCTTGTGCATGCACACTGTAAACTCCCGTGGACGCCGCTCAGAGCTACAGCTGATCCCTCCAGCCTCTCCCTATCGCACACAAACCACCGGGAAAAGCCAGGATACCTGGGACCACTGGAGGAAGGGTCCAAACGCCCCCTCAAAGAAAAGGGTGAGAAACCAGGTCACCTACGGCTACGCTGCAGTGCAGAGCATGTAGCCTGTCCTTTATCTGCAGTGCAGGGCTTGGATGGCCCTTCCATATTAATTCTACATTATTATATTAGCACTGCCGCATTAGAAAAGCCCTGAGGAAGCTGTCTGGACTGATCCAGGCAACCGCACCAATTTGTCATGCTAATCAACGTGCCCTCCCTCCTCCGGCCACGTCAGGCACACGCCTTGTTCCCGTCGGAAGAGCCCTGGGGACAGCAGCAGCAAGGGACACCCAGAGTCGCACACCATTTGGGGCGGCAGGGAGACGAAGCTGTGTGCACCGATGGCTGCCCAAAGCAATTCCTTCACGGGCAAGGCAATGCACGCCACTAGCAGCCCCTCTGCATGTGGCCGGGACATCCCAGCATCACGGGCTGCCGACCTGCTGGGCTGTCCCCGGAGAGGAAGGACAGACCTCGCAGCAGCCACCCCACGGGCACAGGAGGGGACCCCTGAACCCTGGACGCACAAGCTGGCCCTCCTTACCTTCGTCTCCTTGATCTTGACAGCGATGACCTGCTTGCGCTGGCGGATGATCTCCATGAGCTCATCACACTCCTCCATCAGCTTGGCCTCATGCATGGCTGTGTTCACCTGCCAGGAACAGCAAAAGTACACACCGTTAGGAGGGACACACTTGTCGCTGAGCCCGGCAGCACCGTGGCTCTCCCAGCCAGGGAGAGATGCAATATATATCCTCCATGCTGGGTCCCAGCTCTGCTGGCTGCCAGGGGCTGAGCTGGGCAGGAGATAACAACCCTGCAACACAGACAGAAGCGGGCTGGCTTGCCTGCATCCGTTGCCACTCCAGCTGGAGGAAAGAAAAAGGCCGAAGGGTGTGAAGCCCTCCTTGCTGCATGTCCAAGTTCGGCGCTGGGTGACGAGGCTGCGCTGGGTGGCGAGGCTGTGCTGGGTGGCTTGTGGGGCACACGCTCCCCCATAGGTGCTACCCCCTCCCCAGGACCTGGGGCACAGGCTGCAGGGAGCTGGCAGCCTGGGAGCAGCAAGCCCCTGCTGCCACTACTGCACAGCCTGGCTCAGCCCTGCCGGGGTGCTGCACCCCACAGTCATGGCTGCTTCGCTTTCCAACAAAGCTTGAGTACCACCGGACAGCGCTGACACCCAGTGCTGGCCTGCGCCAGCCCCGCCCAGGGATGCTCAGGGATCTCTCCACCTCCCTTCCCTGAGCAGGCTGTATGTTTCAGGGTGCGCTGCACCACTACGGCTGCGCTGCTTGGGCTGCTCTCTGCACTCCCAAGTGACCCCCCCATCCTGCCCTCAGCTACGGGGCAGCTGAAGGTTATCCTGCCCTAGCCGTCGTGCTTTGAGTTGAGCAGTGCAGGCTTCTTGCAGAAGAAGCAAGCTTCACTGCCCTCTCCTCCCGAGCAAAACTCACAGCTCTCTCATGCACCTACACCGAGGCAGTGCCCAAGCACTAGTTAAAGCAAGAAGAGGTTTAAAAGTGAATGAGAACACCCTGCTTGGAAGAGCAAGGGTGGCCGTGACTTCAAAGCATCTGCAAAAGTGAGACGAAAAGCAACTGCTTGCTTGCTTGGTGCGGGCAGAGGAAGGGAGTGCAGGCAAAGCCCGGGGGGAGCTGCACAGCAGCAAACGGCACATCGGGAAGCGCCGTGTGGGGTCTTAATGAAAGGGCTGAACCAGCTCAAGGCAGCAACAACTATGGGGAAGCTGGGCTGCTGTAGCCACCCTGCCTCTGCTCTGGCCGCTCTCTGTGCTGGGCTGCAGCCCCCAGCTCTGCAGCATGGTGCAGGGCCCCGAGGAGGGAAACTCTTCCCCCTCCTGGTGCTGCAGGACGCTCTAGGCAGGGCTCCAAGGTCTCCAGCACCTCCTTGGAGGTGGCTTTCAGCCTACAGAGCAGGGAAGCTGGGCAGCCGCTGGGCACGCCACGCTGCTGCTGCCAACCCGGCAGGCAGCCCCAGGCTCCACAGATGCCTCTGTTACCCTTATTTTCAGCCACAGCACAGCGCTTACAGTGCCTGCTGGTCACAGAGCACTCCTCGGGAGCCCTTCTTTGAGCAAAGCTTTTTACAAATAGGCACCTTCCCCCCCCAAAAAAAATTTAAAAAGTACCAGATGCTGCTGGCAGCACCTGCTGCTCTAAAAAACCCCATTTCTTCATAGCAGAAAGGTTTGTCAGGATGCGTGCCCAGACCACAATAAGTCTTTAAGCTTTCTCCAGCTCAAGACAAATTTCTTACTGCGCTTGCAGTTCGCTTCCTAAACTGGGGCACCATCCCCTAATGGATTTTGCTCTGGGCTTACGATGAGGGGAGCCTGGTGATGCTCAAACCCATAATCTCCTCCCTCCACCATCCCCTCCTCACCACGGTTCCCAATGCGAGACACGCAGCTTGGGCTGGACTGGTGCCCAGCAGAGTAGCGGAGCAAGCATCAAACAGCACTTTCATGATCACTGCCATCTTCCAGACTGCTGCTGATATTCCTCCCTCCCTAACCTCGTTCCTGGTATTTATGGTTCAGCGGCAAAGAAACACAACCCACTACACGGCACAACCAGTTCTTCCTCCCACCCTGCCCTCCAGAATCGCTGCACCGAGAGGAGGGACTTGAGCCAGGAGATGGACAGACCTTGTGTAGACCTGGGCATCTGAGTCAGTCCCAGTGGGGGACTGAAGACGACAATCAGAGTGGCCAAAGCTTCCCAAAAGTCACCTTCAGGTCCAATCAGCCGTTGCAAACCACCTTGGGCACGATCTGGCTTCTTCTAGACCAGCTCTGGTCTCCTTGTGGCCTCTGCCATGTGGATGGTTGGCCAAGATGATAATTTTGCTGCTTAGCATCTACCAAAACACGACTACGGGGAGTAGTCACATACTTGTCACGTATTTGTCACACATGCTTTCCCTCCCCTGCTGACCAGCAAGATACCCACCAGCCAGGCAGGGCATTGCCAGCAGGCTGCGTGGCTCTCAACATGCTTTTGGGGAAAGCAGCAAAGAGACACTCTAGCTCCTTGGTCATGAAGGGACGGATGCTGCAAACAGGGGAGACCAGCACGTGTGGCTCCTTCATTTGGTTTGGACTCTTGAGCCACCGATTCTGAAGCTTTGTTCTGGAAGGTGCTACTCAAGATGGCCTTCTCACCCTTGGAGAAGGGACCAGTAAACCCTCGTCACCCTGGGCTACAGAGCCATGTTCCCTGGCTGAGACAAGGGTGGGGGGCAGCAAGAGAAGGCAGCAGGACACGATGGCGGACTTGTCCCATAAGACGTCAAAGAAGAGCAGAGAAGCCCAAATAGGAGATGCATTGATGATTTCCTTCTTCATAGATCTCCCAAGGCCATCGGTCCTTCTGCGCAGACATCGCTGCTGTGGGTGCAGGAGCCGTCTGTGCCCAGCCAGGCTCTGCCACGCAGGTGCCAGGCGTGTGCCAGGAGCGCCAGGTAGGATCCTGGTGACCTTAGAGAGCAGGAGCCCTCCCCAAGGTGGTCAGGAGCAGAGACGCTGGAGGATTTGTCCGAACTGCAGCTCCTCCAGGTAAACCCGAGCTGATGCTGCCGGCAGGAAGGTGGAGCGTGTGCCCTTCAGACAGATGGGATGATTAGGGTGCAGGTAGCAGGGGGCTCAGCAAGCTGGGGACACGGGGGGCTCCCACCCTGCCCCTCAAACGAGCGGAGGCAAGCACAGCGTCAGCCCCAGCAGGCAGAAGGAGACAGTGGCTTGTTTCTGCAAAAAAAGCTGCATGTGTCCTGCGTAATTTAGGCTAATTAATCCCTGCTGGACCCCTTTTTCAGGCTTCAAATACACAGACTTTTTTTTTTTTTTTTTTTTTTTTTAAAGCTGAAAGGAAGGCCTGCAAAGAGTGGAGCAAAAGCACAGGCAGAGGTTTCAGTCCTCTGGCTCCAGGAAAGACCAGCATCCTTGGGGGGATGGACAAGAAGGGGGGGATACGCTTTACAGAAGGGGAATTGAGCCCTATCACTTAAATTAAACAGTGTACTAGAGGACATAAATAGGTTTTCTTCATTTTGTACTCTCAAAGCTATGTGAAACAGTGGAGAAGTCTGAAGGCAGCCCAGAGTTAAACACATTTGATACAAGATCTTTTTTTAAACCTGGCCAGCAGATTATGCAACACTGAAGTGGGAGACAGCTGATGGTCTGCAAAGATAACTCCACTGAGAAAAAACAGCGGATAATCTTCCAAGTCTGCCGCAAGGTAGCAGAGGGGGGAAATCAGACCCAGGGTTTGGAGCCTGCAGCAACCTGTGCTGGCAGCTGCAAAGGCGACAGCGCTGCCTTGCAAACCAGGCCGTCGCAGAGGATGCTGGCAGCCCCCTCGCCCCTCGAGGCACGAACGCAGACAGAGGTGGCCACCACTCGAATTTCCCAAGAGCACAAAATCAGGGCTGTTTGCAAGTGTTTGCAGCCCCGGCGCTTGCTGTTGCCGGCAGGAGGGAGCCCTGGGTGCCAGGACTGCAGAAACGACAGCAGGAGGAGAAAGCGGGGCGGGTCCTCTAGCAAGTACCACGCTCCCCCTCCCGCCTGGCATGCCAAGCGGAAATCCTGGGCTCCTGGTTAAATTAATCCTAAACGTCAAAACCTATCCAGGGCAAGAAATCTGCAGCTCAGCCGGCGTTCACGCTCTGGGCGACTGAAGGCAGATGAAGCCGCAGAGGCCACCACAGTCCCTTTCCCCAGCTGCCTTCTGTCCAAAAAGGACAGGGTCCCACCCCCAAAGTGCCAGCAGAGCATGGAGGTGGGATTTCAGACCAACACAGCTCTGCTGGCAAAAGCCCTGGCTCAGGCACAGCTAGACACTGGCCAAACCACTTTTTATTAGGATGAACTAGTTCCCAGGTAAATGCTGCATGTGGGTGTGAAGACTCAGCAGGTGCTGCTATTGGAAAGCTGGGCGTAGGGGAGAGCTTTTAGACATAAGAAGCGGGGAAAAAAAATACTTCACCCTTCTCAATGTGTGTGGGGGGAAATGTGCTAGGGACAATACGGCCCTACAATAAAAAGCAAATGGTAAAACTCAAGCCTGGAAAAAGCTCACGCTGCAGCTCGTGGAGGGAAGAGGAACATCATCTCAGCCCGAGGCGTGATTCACGCACAGACAAACCTCCTCCTCCACGCCCAGGCAGCAGGAACCCAGCTCTGAGACGGAGCAGAGGACCCTATCCCACCCCCACGGCGCCGTCACCCCCAAAACCGCCAACAGGTTTCTGACTACGTAGCAAGGCAGCCCTGTCCCAGGGGACACGCACCAGTTGGCACCGAGGCCAGCCCTGCAGCTGCCACGGCACAGAGGGCCACCATCCCACCGTGCAAGAGCAGCTACACGGGCAGCATCTCCTACTGTCCTCCCCAGTGGGGACATCGGGGTGGGTACCACCTCTGCTACCCACCCTGGTATTGTACAAACTCAGCTTCTTTGTAGGGTCGTTACCTGCTCTCTTTGGTCCACATTTCGATCACTGTTGCAGGATTTGGTCCCTTCGCCCTCTCTCCCTCTCGCAGCCTCCCATGCACCGTACAGGAGGGAGTCACTCCTTGCAACGCCAATGGGCAGCGCAGGCTCGGTGGCTCGGGGACACTTGCATCGCCCTTCTCTGGAGCGTCTCCCTCTGCACCTCAGGGTGCTGGTGGCACAGTTTCCTGGACATAACGTGGGACTTATATTGAACATGACTTGATGGGCAGAGTATGTTGGGATTGCATGTGTCCGCCTATATGCAATGTCCACAAACAGCTCAAAAGCAAAATCCCCTGCATTCAGACTCACGGGGAAGCGTAGAGGGGCAGAGATATTTTCTGCTTCACACTTTAATGTGCTCTCTGAAAAGGTGCCTCCAAAGGGCAGGACTGCATATTTAGTAAGGCTGAGAAATGTATTTCAACTGTTATTTTAAGCAGAAGGACTGACAAAGCTGAAAACTCTTAAGCTATGTAGAAAATGACAGCCTAGAGGTCTGAAACTTCCAGAATCAGAAAGAAATACCAAATAGCTTTCAATTCTTCATAGGTCTGTTCATTAAGATGCTGGAGCTGGATTCAGAAGAGGAGGAGGTTTGGAAAGACACCCCATCATCCTGGCACATCCAGATGCATCCCTGCTCCATCCCGGGGGCGGGTCTTGGAGTCAAAGCGGGACCTATAAGAGCAGCGAGTGCTGATGACTGTCGCCACGGCTCTGCAAGGACTTTCTGGCTCCTTCTCTGCCTGCAAGATGTCCATTTGCCATCTATTTCACCATAGTCACTCCAAACCCGCTTAGCCCTGGGGGAAGAGGCAGCCCAGGAGAGGCACCTCCAACAAAAGCCATTCCTACTGCAGAGCCAAAAATCCCTCTCCCCATCATGACGCACCGGTAGAGAGAAGCAGGACAACACGAGCAAGACGGGAGCATCAGTGCAGCCACGCTCAGGAAGGCCAGCAGTGCTGCCAGGTGTGATTTTTCTGCTCCTTATTTCGGCATGGAAACTCAGAGCGCATCTCAGCTCCTTCTTCCTCCCGTCCTGAGCTGCATCTGACAGTGGCTCGCAGCTGCTGGTGGTGCACATGGCAATGCTGGCACTCTTTTCCTCTCTCCAGATCATCAGGACAGGAACAAGGACCTTATTTAGCGAGCAAAGAACAAAACGCTGATGCTGCCTGCAGGAAACACGGGGCTTTGGAAGCCCCTTCCTGGCCTGAGAGCCCCAGTCGCTCTCTGAGATGCAGGTGGTGAAGAACAAGCTGCAGGTCCCTGTGCAACGCATCCCCGCGTGCTTCGCTACGGGCAAATGACCCCAGCCAGCACACGCAGCATCCCCGCCAGCTGCTTGGCCCACGAGGCAGCTCGGGGAAGTCGTGTGGGAAGCCACAGGGCTTGCACCGCCCCCAGCGAGGGCCGGAGTGACCAAGGGTGAAGCAAATAGCCATCATCTTTGCTCAGGCACTGGCAAACTCCCCCCAGATCCACATCAGCGATCCCTGCAGCAGCCTAGTGTTTTTATTCTCTGGAAAGGTGTTAGTTCAAGGAACCGCTGCATAATTTAGCAACCAAAAAAAAAAATCAATAGCCCATTAAGAAGATAATTACAACAGCCTCTCTTCATGTATCACTTCAGTAAACAAAGCTGCAAATTAATTTGCTATTAATTGGTATGTGCGCTTTGAAACAACAGTAAGGTATTAACCGCCTTCTTCCTCTCAAATGTTTTCCACGAGAGTGCATCGCTTATGAACTCCTGACTCCGGAGCCGCAGCCAAGAGGCAGCGTCAGCCTGCTGGCACAGGCTCTCCCCGCGCACAGCTCGCACAAACACGTCCCTTGGCGATGCAAACAAAAGATGCCTGATTGCACACCGGGAACACAAAGAGTTTTATAGATCAAGTGGTCAAAGCAGCAAGGTCAGCTGAGTCCCTTTCTTCAGCAGGATTAAAGGTGATATCCTCTCTTCCTCCCAATGCTTTCTGTAATCCTCTCTACAAAGCCTTTCCCACTCGCTGCTGGCTTAAGCCTGAACGTTGCTATTCTGCTACAGAAAGCAGGGCTCAGGCAGGAGAGATTGCAATCGCCGTCTCTGACAGCAGGAAGGATGCAGGGAGGCAGAGTGCATGTGTTTGGGAGGGGGAAGGAAAGCAGGGAAGAAGACCAGCCGCTGCAGACCGGCAGAAAGGCTGAAACCAGCCTTGCCCTGCAAGGGGAAGCTGCTGTTGCAGCAAGGATGGAGACAACACCCCCGCCTGAACGGAGGGACTGGGGACAAGTCACTCCGCCTACACCGCCGCAGGGCGAGGCTAGCCCTGAACCAAGAATGAATTAGAGAGATGAGGAAAATAGCTTTAACGAGCAGGGTGAGGTTCCATGAGGACCAGCGCAGGGCACTGCGCCGTCCTGAGGAACGGCAACCAGGCAGCAGCCTGCGGAGAGGGTCTGAGGTGGGATGGCTCAAAAACGACGTGGGAGACACGGGTGTGAAAATTGCAGCCACTGCCCTGGGATACAGAAATGGGATTATAGCCCGGAGACAGCCAAAATAACCCCTTCCTCTCTCCTCAGAGCACTGGAAGTAGAGCAGAGCATTGCTCTGGCTGGGGAACCACACCAGTTCAGAGCACTGCATCTCCAAGAAAGGGTGGACAAAAAGGGGGCAGTCTGGATTGTAGAGAAACTGAGCACTGTGCTGTGAAGAAACTTGAAAAAACCCCCAATAATGAAACTTCCTGGCACGGAGGAGCACGAGACGCCAGATGCCACGGGAAGAGGCAGCACCTCCGTCGCACATTCAGGAGTGGGTGGGACAGCCATCGTCACAACGTGCCTCAGGACAGGGGCCCACGGGGGACGATCCCTTCCAGTCCTTCTGCTCCGGGACCCTCCGCTTCCACATTCACGTCACGGGGGCGTTTGAGCGGCTCAGGGAAGAGCAGGACGAGAGAGGCTTTCCCAGGGTTTCTGCCCCAGCTAGCAGCAAATTACACAGCAAAATGGGAATACGGCAGCTGGAGGCAATGCCTGGAAGTCCTCTTTTTACAGCAAAGGTCAGAAAAACACTCTCGTGCTAACAGGAAACGTAAGGCTTGCCAAAGTGCTTAGGAGGAAAGAGACTCAAACCATCAGCATTGCTTTGGGTGCCTCACCACGCAGAAGACCTTACCCCCAAAGGGCTTCCCCAAACCACACCTGACCCACCCTTTCTTCCCTTGGAAAGAGGAGTCCTCATTACCAGCCCCGGTTCACCCAAGCCCTGCGGAAGATGTAGGCACATCGTTCTCCAGCATGAGACTTGCTCACAGACACGGCACAGCCCCAGCTCACCGATGGTGGATGCAGCAGCCCTGGGGAGCATCAGCACCCAGAACGACAGCCCCTGCACCCCAGAAGGGAGGGCTGCATTGGAAAGCACCCACCCCAGCCCTGCAGAGGGGAAGGCCGACTCACCCACTGCACACCCAGATGTTCCCAGTATCGCTGCCTGTGCCTCTGTCCCCCTCTGACCTCCAGGCTGACTCGAGCTGCTTGGCTTTGCTCCTGGGATGGGGATCTGCTACAGCCAAAACACATCCCAGGTGAGAGCACACCCCACCTATTAAACACTTAGAAGCACCTGTGGGGATTTTATATTGCTTCTTTGCCAGCACCTGCAGACACCCATTGCTTCCCTCCTCTCCGTCAGGCTGTGGAGAGGACTTTTGCTCAACCCACCCCAGCATGGTGGGGTCCCACCCTCTCCTTCCCGAGAGGAAATGGTTAAAATATAATTAACACAGTACAAGCACCCTGGAGCTGAGAAAGACCCCTGCAACAGCTTCCACACCTGCCTGGGCAGATGCGGTTTTGATACAAGCTGCAGTTATGTGACCATGACTCCCTTCTCGGGCCAGCCGTGAGGATGGCTGGTCCAGCTCTGTGGGCAGTCCCCGCTACGTGAGGCCGTCCCCGCCGCGGCTGCTGCATGCTGCTCCAACGCCGCTCCGCAGGCACAACTAGCAATTTCCTTCCGGGCTTTTCCCAGAGTGCTCATCACTTTGATATTCAAGTGCTCTGCAAATATTAACTAGTTTACTTTAACAGCACCCCCAGACAAGAAAGAGGAGGTGTAACTAGCCCAGAGTTTCATAGGGAATTTGAAGCATGCAGGCGTCATGGTCAAAAGGATTTGTTGTTTCTGGGAGCACAGCTGGAGATGCCCCAGCTTTTGAAGGCAGGGTGCAGGCTATAGCACGCTGAGCATCCAAAGCAAACTCTCACTAATGCCTTCCAGCTGCAGCCGAGGTTTTTCAGTACTCAGCCCCAGCAGAGCCCACCTGTGCACCGAAGGAAACAGGAGCTGCCAGCAAAACCACACCTGATCGCAGAAGGCAGCTACAAGAGGGGTAACTCCGCTTCCCTCCTCTCTGAGAGCTGAGCTGTGCTTGCACGCTCGGTGTCACCCGGGGCTTCAACCAAAAGCTCCCTCCGCTCCCGTGCACAGAGCAGCCAGCAGGTCCTCCCTTCCTGAGCCAGCCCAGCAGCCTGTGTCTCTTCCCAGTGACTCCCAGTCACGCCACCCTCTCCTTCAGACCCTACAGGCCCCTGGGGACCGTCCCCGCGTCCTCCATCATTTGGCACTGAACTCCCCGAAACAATTCAGCCTCAACAAAGCCTCCCACTAGCCCCTCGGCGTCAGTGATCCTTCCCACCACACGCTCATCTCTGCTCCCAGGGCAGCCCCCAGGGAAAGGACACAGAAGCAACCCCACGCATCCCGTCACTCGAGCCGGGAGCTTCCCAGTGCACCCTCCCCACCACCCCCCCAGTACCCCGGTTGCTCTCACCAACCTCCACTTGCTGGCAGATCTGTATCAGCTTGGCCATCTGGTTTTCCAGTTCACTGTTGCGTTTAACCAGGTTGGTGAGATTCGTCTCCAGGGTTTGCTGCGAGTCCAGAAATGGGAGAGGAGAAAGAGAAAAAAACCAAAAAGATCAGTAAAGCCGGAGGACTGTCCCCAGCCCCCCATTAGCAACCGAGACCATTTGCCACCCAACAGGCTGCCTGAGGGAGCGACAATTTGAATAACTTTGGGCAAAGGTTCCTGGGTTTCTCGGCAGCTCCTGCCCGCGCTGGTGGGCTGTGCAAGTGCTCGGCCCGCGACGGGGGAGCCACCGAGCTTGGCACCGCCGTGGCCCCGAGGAGGTCACCAGCCAGAGGGGACAGTGTGGGTGTCTGCCCTTTGCTGCTCCTTTCTGGAGATGGTTTGAGAAGCCGGGGTGGGTTGTGTTCCTGCAGCAAAGCTGAGTTTCTCCTGCGTTCCCTGGAAAACTTTACGGGCAGCCGGAAAAACATCAGGAGTATCTAAGCTTCTCAAAGACGTACTGAAACCACTCGCTGCTGCTGAACCCTCTGACAAGGTGGGAAAGACTAAAAGTGCCGCTCCGTGCGTTTCTACCAGGAAAGCAGCCGGCACGGCTATTTTCATCATCAGTTTTGTTTTGCACATGGTAAGGAAGCCGAACAAGAGCCTGCTGAACCATCAGGGAAGGATTTCTCTCCTTTGCAAAGCATCTCCGCCGGAGCAACACAGGCACAGGCAGGGAGAGCAACGCGGCAGCTCCAGACCGAGCCACGGGGACAGCTCGAGCCAGGGGGACAGCTCGCCCCGCGCGGGCAGCCCGCGATCGGCAGCCTCTGCCAAGCAGCGGGGGCGAAACCCTCGCCAGCTCCTGCCAGGCTGCCCACCGCTGCCAAAACCTGCCCGAGTTTGGCCGTTCCCTCCCACCACATCCCAGCTTTTCATAAGAGTATAAAGAGCTATTCTGCTTCGACGGCCAGCCAGGAAGCCTGCCCGCTCTGAATGAACCGCTGCCATGTTCCACCCCTGCTCTCCCCTCCTCATCCTCTGTCGGTACCGGAGATGAAAGGCCACCGGGAGAAGGTTGTGGTCCCCGCCACAAGCCGCCTGTGTTTCCCTTCCCAGCTCCCCGGCCGCGCTGCCTTTCGCTCGTGGGAGCGGATCACCGCCGGGACGCAACTCAAGCGGCGCGGGGATGCCCGGGGAGGGCGGTCTGGTTTGGCACCCGCGGGCTGCAATAGTCATGGAGCAGAACGCGATCCAGCGGAGTGCGGAGAAAGAGCCCGTTTGAAAAGATTTCGATATCCGGGGACACGCGGTGGACTCGTATTTTTTTGGATATCAATAATTTAAGTGACACCGCATTTCCATTAAAACACACGACTCCGCTAAGAGGAAATGTTTTATGACAAAGTGCTCACTACCTGTTGCAACGTTTGTCAGGAAAATGATATCCTATTAATATTTTAAACTTCAGGGCTGGAAGAGGATCCCTGCAGTGTTTTGTTCATCCTTGGCTAAGAAACTGCAGTCCAAGGCTTTCATCAAGACTCCAGCAGACCCATAAACACGGCCTTTCTCTGCACGCACAGATAATCTGGGGGCTAGTTAGCCAAGAGAACTTGAATCATAGTCATGAAGCACAGGCAAAGCATTCATTCCTGAAAAACCGCCGGCTCCTAAAATACTCCGAGCTCGTTTGCAATCCTGCAAATTGCTAGCCAACGGCGGGTGAAGCAGAACACAGAAACAGGCTTGAAAAATGAAATAAAACCCAGGGTGCCTTCATTAAGTGGAAAGTGCTTTGCACAACAACGCTGTATCGATAATGAAAAAGCCAGCTGCTAACAGTTCCTGCCACCCTCTTTCCTTATAGCTCAATATTATTAAACATAATTTGACTAAAGCATTGCACATTTAACTTGCTAATTATCTTCCTCATCACCAACTCGGCTGCACTGAAGTCACAGCTTTGAAATTGCAGCCGATCTGCTTTAATGTTCCAGGGCTGTTGATGGAGGGCAGGGAAGGGAGGGAAGGGAGATGAGCTCGAGATACACTCTTTGAAGCACACCAGTCCAAAACACATAGGCAGCATCCCCGGTTTTCCAGGGGACAGCATCACTCCTCCCCATCCATAAACATGCACAAAACCTGCCCCTGAGCACTTATCCCTTCGTCAAGCGTCTGCTGATACTGCAGTGATGCTGAAGCTTATTAATGTATTAATGATGGCTCAGACAGCAAGCACCCTCTCTTGCTGCTGCTCCCTGTCTTTGCCGGGCTTCCTCAGGAGGCACCTCTGACTGCCGCAAACCCTTGTGCAGCACGTGAAAATGCAGATGGAACCATTTCCGCCTGTTTGATTTGCTGAAACAAATAAAATATACTAGAAGCTTTGATTACAACAGCTGGTTATTTTGTAGGTACATATAAATTACAGCAATTATAGGGGTTGTTCTTTAATTGCATTGTAACACGCTCATAACTTCCCCAAACATTCACCTTCTGGCCTGAAATACAGAATAGTTGGTTCCTCTACAATTGGGAAGAGAAGTGAGAAAAAGAGATAAAAAGGAAACACTACCATGTCCTTGAGCAAAAGTCGTTGGCGCGCAGTGAGACGAAGGGGCCGGGTCGCCCAGGTGATGGAAACCCGTTTGCCCGGGGATGGCAGGACCAGAGAGGAAGAGCGCACAGACACCGTCACCGTGGGAAAGCAGCCGAGCCTCTCCCAGCCTGAGCTGGCTGTGGCCGTACAGCTCGCAAAATACCCCGCCAGGATCACACCCTCTCCGGCAGCTTTGACAAAGCAGCTCAGCGGCTGCACCCCATTTACCTGCAGGTGACCAGATGCAAAATAAATACATTTGGCACCCAACCGAAGGAGCTGAATAACATGGCACCGATGTGCAAGCACTGACGTTCACATTTTATTTAGTTACGTGCACGATGAGCAACAGCTTCTCGATTTTCCTTTTTCTCCAAATACCAAACAAGCAGTTGAACTAAATATGGATTTCTCTGTCCCTGTTTGAAGACAGCATCAAGGTTGGGGGTTCAAGACAACTTTAGGAATTATAAATATTAGGCTTCCTCCTGGTGCGCTGCGCTTTGTCAAACACAATCCTGCCTGTGCCCGGCAGGAGCGCATCCTGCACTCCCTGCGCTGCGGGGAGCCACGCTCCACGGCAGGTCCCCACCCCACCCACCAGTCTGGAAGCTGGTCCGCGCTGGCAAACGCGGTTGGCCTCGTGGCTTTAACCAGCTGGGAGACGGGAACAGAGCAGCCTTTGAGCCCCAAGCAGGCTGGCAGGGGAAGGGGTCCCCACCGAGCTGCTCGGGAGCATCAGACAGACCTGGTCTTGCTGGAGCCGCCGGGTGATGGAGGGTCCGATTCCCACGGGCTTTGAGCCACGTGAGCCTCAGGTCTTCTCCACCAGCGGGAACCCCTGGGCGCGGGACAGGAGAACCTGGAGTGCCCTGTAGCTGGGGGAAGCCTCAGACACGGGGGCTTTTGCTGCTGCTGGTCTGTGCTGACATTAACTTGCAGCCAGCCCCAGCGCCGCTCTGACGGGCGAGAGGGCTCACCCCGGCGAGCCTGGCGAGACGGCACGGGAGGGTGTCGTTTGGCTCTGCCTTATTACAGGTCCAGCTTTCCACATTTATCTTCATGCAAAGGCAGCCAAAACTGGAGAGTGTTTACTTTCAGTGATTTATTTAGGGCTTTTTTCATTGCCCTTGTTCATTTATAATTGCTTTCAATAAAGGACCTGCTCCCTCCACGTACCGCAAACACAAACCACGTGTGCATCCATAAACACACGTGCACACACACACACGCACGAAAGTCAAACCAGCTGCAAAATGCTTCCCTGCACGCCCGCTGGCCGGCCCTGACCTCCGGGGCTGCAACGTGGCAGGAAAACAGGTCCCTGGATGCCTACCACCATTCACCAGCTTCACCAGAAAGACGCAGGGGAAGGGCACCTGCGGCAGCTGCATGGCATTTCTGCCGGGCTGAGGATGCACGGCCAAGCCCTCGGTGGCTGAGGATGGGCTGTCAGGTCTCCTGGCACGGGGAAGGATTGCTGCTGGGTGTCCTCTGCCCAATTTGGAGCAGCACGGGAAAGCCAGATGCCACCAGTACCTCGCCCAGGGTACCCGGAGTCTGCCACGATCGCTCCTGCGGGAGCTGGTCAGATATTAACACCAAAATCAAAGCTCTTGATGGCATCCTGCAGCTGCAACGCTGCTGGAGCCATAGAAAATCCACACCCGTGTCCCTGCTCCCAGCCAAAATGCTGCTTTGCACTGAGCTTCTGCCCCGGGCACCGCTGGCTTCGTGGGGGTGAGGGGCACCGACGCGGCTCATCTCGGGAGCGCCAGCCCAGCTTCTCCTCGGGAGCGGCAGCCCACCTGGGTTAGCTGCAGCCAGCTCCCACCAGGGTCAGTCCTGACCCCATTTGCCTCCCTCCGAGGTGCATTTTGGGGAGGGAGGGTGACAAGATGGTAGTGCAGCATCCTCCCAGCTCCACTAACGACAGCCGCCTCTGCGCCGCCAAAGCGAAAACCTGGGCGTTGGTGAGCACAGCACAGACCAGGCTCTTCTCCGTGGCCGTGGCAGGTCCAGAGCCCCGGCACCGCTCCTGTGCCGGCGGATGCTCCTGCTCCCATCTCCCTTCCCCACCGCGCAGTGAGAGCACAGGGCCCACCTGCTATTTACCACCGTTAACCCTGCTAGCAGCGCATCCCTCTGAGATGACGTTTATAATCAATTCCCAGCCCCCAGCAAAAAAAAAAAAAAAAAAAAAAAAAAAACCCACCCCCAAAAAAAAAAAAAAAAAAAAAAAAAAAAAAAAAAAAATCATCAGGGGGAAAATATGATAAGCAAGTCAGCTGCCTGCCTTTGCTAGAAGAATTTCCCCAGACAATAGGACAAGTGACAGAAAGACACGACTGAGCTGCCGAGCGGCTCCCGCGCAGCTCCCGCCTTGTGACACTAATGCATTTTAAGTCGCTTTGGAGCAAAACGTACTGAGTAAAAGCTGAAATAAACTGCCAGCTTTCAGTGCCTGGTATCACCCTAACCGGCAGAGCTGACCTAGAAAATCAAGCGATTTGTTACGGCGAGGTTCTGACGGTGTTTCTAATTGTGCTGAACAGAGTCTGGAGCAGGAGCCCTAAGCCGGGCAAAGAGGCTCTGGTTGTCATCCCACCAGTCAGCCACCTGCACAGAGGGGGACAGGGACCGAGGGGAAGCACTTGACCAACAGACGAGGAGGCACCTGAGGGTGCAATTCGGTGGACTTGCAAAGACAACTTGCAACAGCCCCCTCCACCTCCCCTGCCCAGTCAGAGCAGTTAGGAGCAGCTCTGAATCTAATCAGGTCTAAACTCTGATGATTTATCAGGTTTAAACCCTGCCCAGCTCCTTCTACGCTCACCTTCGTGCTGGCTTGGGAAGCGGCTCCGGAGGAAAGCTCCCCCGTGGGGAGCAGGGCTGGTGGCTGGGGGTGCAGGGGACACGGTGGCGGGTGTGCCACGGCACAGGGCTCCCCGCCACATCCACCCGAGCAGCATCACAAGTCCTGTGGTGGGAGTCACCTGTGTTGCCCCGGCATGCGGTGCTCAAGCAATGTCCCCGCTGCCCAGCCTGGAGCCCCGGGGGGTCCCCAGCCCATCCTCTTCACCCCACGCACAGCAAGCACAGAGTTATCTCAGCCCAGCGAGACCCGGGGCTGGATCCTGCCCTCAGTGGGGCAAATCCACCATTTGGCCGTGCTCCAATTTGCAGTGAGATAAAAGAGAGGAAGGAATCAGCCCGGAGCCCAGAGGGGAAGCTTTGCTGGGCCGAGCAGGGACACGGGGACAGAGGGAGGGCAGGCAGGATCAGAAATAAGGGCTCCCCCACCCAGCATTTCAAAGCGGACTGCATTAGCACATACTGTATCTAGTGCCTCCTTGGGAATTTAAATTTAGGAGAGAAAAATAAAAGAAGAAAAAACCCAAGTAAACAGGACTAGCTGAATGTAAAATTTGCAGCTGTTTGTGGTGCCCAATTAGCACATATTGGATTTGCGTCTTATCGGCTCTTCTTGAGCATCTTCTTTTGGACTGAGCTAACCAGCATTGCTTGAACTTGTCCGATTACAGGGAGCAAACCCCTCTTCTGTCTTGCCTCATGAGAGGTAACACAACACCCTGGGTTTGTAACGCAATCCCTCCCCGCGCCGGCCGGGCTTTGCCCATACCCCCACATCCGCCCCCCGCGGGACACCACTACAGGCGCGGCAGGTTCCCAGCAGCTCTGGCGCTTAATTACTGGATGGTCCCAAAACCAGCCTAATGAGAGCAGACGATCCCGTGCAGAAACCTGCTTAACCACCAAAGCAGCAGTGCATTATTTACTCCTCCTTCCCACGGCAGCTGTGCTGAAGGGCTTGTGCGTGGTGGCTTCTTCCCTTCATCCTTTGGTGCATCCGCAGGGCTCCTGATCCCTCCATCGCTGCAAAGGATGAGGAAATGACACACTGACCCGGGAGGCCAGGAGGGTTTGAGCTTGACTTGTTTCCCCACCAGTTTCCCAAAGCTCCTGAACAGGCACCGCCGAGCGTAGCCGGCCTCGGCGCAGCTCTCCTCCGGCGGCACGGTGGGCAGGGAGGCAGCGCCTGCCTCTTGCAGGCAGCTGCATCATGCATTGGTTTCTTTTTATTTCTAGCAGTATCTAACAAGCGCTGCTTTGGCCACTGGCTTGTAACGCCTAGAGCTTCTCGCCACGGAGGGTGCAAGTCCATCGCTGAAGGAGGGACAGGAAATTACCACTCAGATGCCTGCTGGAGAAAGTGCCCAGCGGGCAATCAAATGTCCTGATGCCTCCGAAACAGGAGAGATCCCAGTTAGCTGTGAGCTAAATACAACCAGCTGGAGCGTGCAACCAAAGGGGCGACCCTCCGCCTGCTCACACAGGTGCTGCCCAGGCCGTGCCATGGGGGACCGGCCGGGGCACGCAGGGGCAGGAGCCCGCCCTGGCAGGGACCTCCCCGGGATGCTCCTGCCTCTATCTCCAGCCCTCATTGCCTTAAGAAAGCCTGCCGGGGGCTTCTCTTGGCAGGCTCCCTCTAAATGAGAAATGGATTTCCTCCAAGGCGAGGCAGCCAGGCTTCTCCAAAGCCATCACCTAAGGAGACAGTAAGGTTTTTCTTACCCTTCACGTAATTACGGTGGTTTTTACTGCTCTGGATGTCGGTGCTGCAGGTGATTTTCTCAGCAGCTCTCCCAGGGCCTGGCTACACATCAAGGTAAAAGTCTTCGTTAGAGCCCACCAAATCCCCCTACCCCGTTGGTAGGAAGGGAAGCGCTCCTTGCCCAGCACGCGCACACAGGCACGTGATCACACGCCTGACGGAGCTTAAGAGCAGCAACATCAAAAGGTCGGCTGATTCGGAGACCCGCAGCCCCGCTGCAACCTGCCCTGAGCCGCAAGCCAGCAGCCAGAGGGGTGGGAAGGGTCTGCAGCCCGGAGGAAGGCGCTGAGCGGGGCGAGCGGGTGCTCCCGGGCAGGGAGGAGAGTTTTCTGCCCACAGATGTGCTTACCCAAAAAGCAACATGTTCCTGACACATTGTCCTTCCCTACCAGAAAGGATACGGGAAAAATATCTGTCGTGACTGACAAAACTCTTCCCCTCAGCATCCAGTGTACGGCTGCAAGGAGCCCTCAGCTTACAGGAGACAAGCAATCTCCAAGACTCATCTGGCCTGTACACGAGCCGGTGTCTCCCTGCGGTGGCTGCAAGGCTGCAGAAACCTCGCGCCGCAGCCGCAATAGCTGCTGATGCTTCCCAGCCCGCTGCTGCCCCATCCCCTGCCTTGCAGAGGGCAGGAGTCAAGGGCAGACCCTGGCACGGTCCACGCGCCCCAGGGTCCCACCCTGCACCTTCACTGCAAGTCATCTACCCGTGCAGGTGTCTCGTTGATATGAGCCACTGACTGGACGTGCAATGAAGGGTCCATTAGCGTGCGTACAGCTGCCTGCGTTACGGAGCGACTACGAAGCACGAACAGCAAATTGCTTCATTAGGGTGAGAGACTTGATGCCGAAAAGCAACAGAGTTAATAATGAAGATGTGACGGCAGCAGCCACT
Source organism: Fregata magnificens (assembly GCA_013389945.1). NCBI lineage: Eukaryota > Metazoa > Chordata > Aves > Suliformes > Fregatidae > Fregata > Fregata magnificens. Next base: position 216,794 of record WAAD01002377.1, read on the forward strand.
CCTCCTCTTGGATATACCAAGGGACTGGCAGAAAGCAAGAGGAGTGGCCAGGGCTGCTCGCCGTGCTCTGCCAAGGTGCTTCTGCTGCCCTGTCACTAGCCCGTGGCCACTAACGACACAGCAGTCATCAGGGGCTCCTAGGTAGGGAAGCGGGTAAGCCTCGTTTGGAACAGCAAAGCTGTGGTAATGAGAATGGCTTGTTTATCCTTCTCAGGAAATTCCTCTCCTCCCGCGGCTTCAGATGAGCTCTGGTTTTTGGCAGGGTGGGAGGGAGGATGGAAACCGTACCGGCGTCGCTCGCAAGGAGAGTTAGAGCAAGCCTGTTCGATTTACACAGACGTAGTTCGTGACCACTGAGGCAGCTGGAAAATCCCGCAGTCGGAGTGAAGAGGCACTTAAAATGAAAGGACGCGTCAGATTTTCGCTCACCCAGGCTCGTAGCACTGTCAGCCTTGTGTGAGGATGCCCGTTGGTGCCGCTGAAGCAGCCCCGGTGCCACGACAGCTTTACACCTCACAGGGAAAGCCACGTCCTGCAGCCGCCGCCCTGCGAAGCCGCCGGGAAACCTCACCTCTTCCCAGATTTGTAACGACACCCGCTTCTGCAAGCGCATCCCATCCTCCTGGCAAGCCCACGCTGTGCTACAGAGAGGCCCACGGCTGGCCGCGGGGCCGGGGCCAGTGCTACGAAAGGCACCTTTGGTTTTTCGGGGGGATGCTAGCGACAGCCAGCACTCGCCCCGGATGCTGGCTGGTGCTGCCAAGGGGTGCGTGCTCATGGTGAAGGACCTTTCGTGAATTAAAGGTGCGCTTTCCTCGCCTGTTGTTAAATCGAACCCTGCAGCCTGGCAGGGCTACAGCACCCGTGTTTGCCACGCCAAGCGAGGCGACCCAGGGCTGCGGACCCCGGCGTGGGGTCACGCAGCGAGGACAACCCTGGCTCCTGGGTCTTCCCCTGGCCCCGAGACACCGTAACGAGGTGCAGAGGAGACACGCTTGGGATGGGGGCCAGGCATCCAAACACACGAGCGAGCTTCCCTCATCTGGCTCCGCTGACCTCCTCTCTCCCTTCCCTGGGTGGCCCCTCGCACCGGCGAGGCATCGGCCATGCACCCTCCCCACCGACCTGCCCCCAGCGGGTGGGACACGTCCATTGGCAGGATCACAGCTCCCTTCCACAGCTCTTGGGGCTGGAAGCTCCTGGGAAGGAGACCTTAACACTGACATGACCCAGGACACTGCACGACAAAGCTCTGCAGGCTCCAAAGCACCTCCTGGACCTTTCCCCCAAGGCGAGGCAGCTTTGTCAGGGCCCCTCTCCTCCCTCTGCCGGTGACGGTCCTTCTCTACCAAGGAGGACAGCACCTCTCACGAACGTCCAGCTGCATAATTGCACCTACACATCTTTCTGAAGCCCACCACACTGCTCCTAGAGCTCAGCCCTCTGAACGTGCCAAACGGCCAGACCTCTGCATGGTCTTACTGCCGCCAGGTTGGGGACCGCTCCCGAGCATCGCTCCGTCCCTGTGGCACGCCCTCGCGTACCACGGGGACACAACTGAAGCACATCCTCAACTATGGCGGAGATTTCAGCTTCTACCAACACACACGTACGCACGCACAGCTTCTGTCTTCTTAAGGTACATCTCGTTTCTCAACTAAAGAAACGAGAGGAAAAAAATAGCTGTGGGTAAAACTCACTGCCTGTCAATGGGAGCAACCCAAGGTCACGCTCGCCTCCTCCCACTCACCCTTGGGCCTCGTTTCCCCAGGAACACGACAAAATGCTTCTGGCTCCTACAGAAAAGCAACCTGAGGAAGGGGGTGGGGAGAGCGAGCTCATTTTCCTGTAAATCAAAGCTGTCCCGCACAGTTCCAAGGGGGGGAAAAAAAAATCACGTGAAATAGTTTAATGTTGTCATTTCTCCAAAGCTGCTGATTAGTTGCAGACTCGGTCTGAAGCATCTTTTTGGCAAGTTTTGCTGTCTGGCTGCTTAGCGTGCATCTCGAGAACTTAACATTTCCCCCGTTTGCTCTTTCTGTCCCTGCGCTACTTAACAGAAACAGGGGCTTTGCTTCCGAAAACATTCCTTCAGGCAAAGATCCTGTAAGAGCCCTAACACCTGCACGTCCTTGGCTCAAGTCGTCCTCCTCGCCGCAGAGAGAAGAGGAATGGCTCGCTGGTGACGGATAACCTCTTGCCGCTGGAGCTCGTCCACACAAGCGCATCTCCCAAGGAACGCGCTGTTCCCCGGCAAGCCACGTTGATCCGTTTTCCCGGGTAAAACGAGAAAAAGGCCGAGAACGAGCCAGCTGACACCCCTCCCTGTTACGGGGTGACCAGACCTTCTCCTAAGTCATCACAAGGTATGAGGGCTCCAGCAGCAAGTCCACACGATCGCAGTGCACGGAGGGGAAAGCCCGCCGAAGCACAGCACGCTCCTGCGGCGCTGCGGGCAGCCTGCAGCCCCTGGCCTTGCGTGTGCCTTGTCCCGGAGGAGGAAACCAGGACCTGCCCAAAGGAGAGCTCCGCTTTCATGCTTCCACCAAATAAACTCCCAGCAGAGGCTGGTTCCCTTCATCCCAGCGACAAGTCAGCGCAGGGCACAGCACAGCAGCTTTTGGGGTGGTCTCTCTTTCGCATCCTTCACCACTGACCGAGACACCTTGGGACAGATCTTGTTATGACATCCGCTTCCAGGCTACAGAGGGGCAGGGGCATCTGGCAGCTCACCTCCAAGACCCGAATCCTCCGGCTGTCAGAGGGCACGCACCGCGGCGTGTGGCTGCCCGATGGATGCGGGAGCACCGCAGCGTCTCTCCCCGTTATCCGGCTGCCCGAGGCTGACCCCACGGGTGGGATAAATACTGCCTGCCAGCCAGAGTGCCAGCAGGCCTTGCAGGAGATCAGACAGCCTGAGGAGCACATTTTAATGGTAGCCCGCTTCCACAGTCCGCTACACGCTCCCTTGGTGGGTAAGATGGGCAGAGGATGCACAGCAGCATTCATCCACCCAAAGGCAGCTGTTTGCATCTGCGCTGGTCACCCCGTTCCCCCTACGCTCACCAGAAGCGAGGCTCAGAAGAAGTGGTTCGTCCCTGAGGTTTACCGCTGGAACAGGGCGGTGGAGCCACCCTGCAGCATTTGCTCCTCTCTCTGGAGGTCAAGGTGGTCCTGATGGGATGCTGCTACGGCGGAGGGCTGACCTCAGCCAAGTCAGGGCTCCTTTCTGGCCACCCCAACTCGGCAGCGTGACAGACCTCCAAAACATTAACAACTTACAAATATACCACGAAATCGGAAGAATAAGAGTTATTGGTAAGACCAAAAAGCCTTGATTTCCAAGTCGGCTACAAAGAGAGAAGCACAGGGGGACCAGGCTGGACACAAAGCCTGGGGCAGCACCAAGAGTGCACGCCACTCGGAGAAGAGCCACGCTGCCGGCACAGCCCAGCGGTACGTAGGTGTGCTCCTAGGAGCATCCCCGCAGCACTAACGTGGAGCCGACGCCGGCCGAAAAGCCCGCCCATGCAGCCAGAGGAACATCGAGACCTTTGGCCCTGGTGCAGCCAGGCTGGTCCCAGCACCCTCTTTGATCCACTTTTGGGCGGACCCTGACCACAGAGATGAGCCTGGAGGACAAGGCGTCCCCAAGGGCTTTATCCCTGTGCCCAGCAAGGTCCGAGAGGACAGGTGACGCTCAAGGTTGGACACATCCCTTGACCTTCCAGCCTAAAACCATCCAGCTACAAAAAGGAGGCAACAAGGCACTCTAGAGCTCGCTTAACGAACCCTTCTGCAAAAATACGGCTGAAATGCATGCGGCTTATTTAGGTCCTTCAGTGTTTACGTCTTTTAATCTTTTCAAAGCAATTCTTCTACTATTGGATATTACCACGGTTTTCTGTATCATCGTAGCAGTGTTGAAAATTGTTTAAATATTTTATTAAATTCATCCTGACTGTGACCAGCCAGTTTTTATTCCTGACGTCATCTAACCATTATCTGCTTGTTTGAGCTGTCCTATTTAAATACTCCAAGACTTTACTCCCCGGTTCAGGCTGCGTCCTTCTCAGCTTAAAAGAATGTGATTTTCAGACATCTTATTAAATTTGCTACATTTGATGTAAAAATTCCCAAGCTACGGTGAGTCCTGAGTTTATTTGTTTATCTTCCACTACTTTTATTTATTCCTTTAGAGAGGCAGGGACAAAGGAAAAGATTTCCACTGCTCCACGCAATGCCCTTCTCCAGGAATTTTCCTCCAGTGAGTAATTTCTCCTTTCTTCCAAACCAGTACCAGGAGGTCTAGAGAGGTCCTTCTGTGATGCTCTGTTGTAGGTCCCACCGGCAGCTGCATGTCCGAAGGCGTGGAAGGGCTGCTGGGGAACAGACCTCCCCACCTTCCCCATCTCTGAGCCCCCACGTGGGGACGGGCTATGGTGTGCTGAAGGAGCCGGAGCCGGCAGCAGCCCCAGCAGTCCCTCCCCAGCCACGGTCCACCCACGCCAGCCCCAGAAACCCCCAGGGCTCATCTCAGGAGAAACTCTGGAAGCGGCTCTGCTGTCCCCACAGGAACCGAGCATCGCCTGCATCCCTGCTTCACTGAGAAATCCCATCTCTTTGAAAAATAAGCCATTACTAACTAGTCTGTTTAATTCTGCCACAGTTACAAAACCTTGAAAACTGAGGAGGGAGGACAAAAAAAGAAAGAAGACACCTCAGATGTCCACCTGCTCCTTCAGCCCTAATCCTTCAGCCCTTTCAGGTTTCTGTCTCTCCCACGCTGCAAAAGTGACTCCGGACCCGAGCATCCCGCCAGAGCGATCGCCAGGACACGGCGTGGACGCGGCTGCGGGGCTGGTTCCGCCGGCCGCCTCGTCCCCTGCGCGCATCTTCAGAAGAGCAGCCCTGAGCTCCGGCCAAGCGCCCGTTTATAGCTCAGGGAGCTGTTGTCAGACCTGGACGAGCACTAGGGACTTCGAAAGCTTTTCAAAGCTTCCTGCAGCTCTTTGTTTTCATTGGGGTTAGCTACGTTTATCATCCTTTCAGGTCATCGTGGCAGGAAGCGCAAGCAGCCTCGGCAGTGATGCTGAAAGCCCTCCCTGCACAGGGACAGCATGCTTGAGACGAGAGTATAACAGAAGGTTTGGCCAAACCAAATGCTTTCCGTAGACTGAAATGAAAATTTTATTTCAGTTTTGACCCACTCTAACCAGGGGGAACTGTGGGAATAAGCTAGCTGGACTTGGGCAGTTATAACGTAACCTCTACAGCTGCACAAAGTGTTTGGGCTTCCCAAATTTTTGATGGTGAGAAGGAGAAATCATTAATAAAAGACCAATCTCTTGACGTGAGACATCAAAAAGGAGTTGAGCAAACTGTGCTTCAGAAGCACCTCTCTCTCCGCTGAGGAGAAAGGACATCCCATGGCTTGGCTTGGACGTAAACATCTCCAGCACATGCGACTCCAGGCTGGGAAGAGCAAACCCATCCAAAACCAAGCAAAATCAGGAAAATTCAAGGTCATTTCAAAGTTCTTCCTGCTTCTTAAAAAGTCACAGTTAGGAAAATACCCCTGCAAAATGCTTCACTAGGAACAAGGTGGGAACCTTCAAAATCAAGTGATTTACCACGTGCCTGCTCCGTTCCAGCTCTCCCTGACCTCCGGGCACTGCAGCATGCGGCCACAGCACTCCAGCAAGCGTCTGTCCCCTTCCCTGCCTGTCACCCAGGCGATAAGATGACAAATCTGACAGCTTGCTAGAAAACCGGCTTCATTTAACCAGAAAAGCAACAGCCTGATGACTTTTCTTGATCAGTCTCTGCAGGTTGCAAGGGAACAAGCTCCCTTCACCGCTCAGAGATACTGCTGCAGGTCCCCCCATCGGAGACGGAGGATTTGTGTGCTGGCAGCAACGCAGGTTCCTTCCCGAGATAGCCCGTGTTTTAAAGACTCCTGAGGTGAGCAAATCCCTCTTTGTAGGCCGTGCTAGATCTCCTACGGTCTGCGAGACCCCGGTGGGGTGGAAGGCTTGCATGGTCCCACGCCCAGAGAGCTACACCAGCAGCATCTCATGAGCCAGACGGGGGAGAAACCCACCCAACACCCGGGTCAAGGTTAGGCAGAAGTTACACACACCACCCTTGGAAGGCAGGGACTTCAAAGGGCGTGCAACAAATCGCAGCCTATAAGGTGGATTAACAACCTCAGACGTGGAGAAAGGCGTAGAAACCAGAACACAGCGAGCACGTGGAGGACCCCTCCTGAATGCAAAGGAGTAACTAGAGGACCAAGCTAACAACAATGCAGCTCGACAATAGATCAGACCATGAGAAAACAGATCCTGCAAAGCCATTCTGCTTTACAGCTGAGGAAGGACTGTCAGACATGAAATAGGAGTGGGCTTGGAGCTAGCAGTACCCTGCTACCGTTGGCTTTGAAGCCAAAAGTGAACAAAACTCCTTTCAAAGTGTGGAAGAAAGACAACACAGCTTCATTCCTATAAATATGTATATCCTCGTGGAAGAAACGACTGGTGGAACAGAAGATGCATCCTTTGAAGGATTTATGTGAATGCATGGTAGGCAAAGACAGAGAACAACGTAAAAGTTGCCCTTCGAAGCTGCCCTGAAAAGGAAGGGAAGGGAAGGTGGGTGGAGACCAACTCCAGCGAACATGAGTCTTCATGGGTTCACTAATGACGGTGCAATGATATTAACTGCTCTCGCTGCAGATAACGGTATGGCCATGAAGAGCCCTTAAGAATATTCCTAAGGGCACGTGAGAATCTCAGGCGCAGATGGGGTTTCCAGGAAGAAAAGCCTGACAAATACTGACCGGAGGCACACGGGGAGCGTCAGAACAGCAGGAGACCAAGCGTCACTGGTAACGTTTGGGATCAATTATTAAAGACAGAAGAGGACAAGCTAACTAAAAGAGCATCAGCAAGCGTTTTCGCCATTAAGGTTTCCTAAGAAAAGAAATAAAGAACATCAACATCCTTGAACATGAAACACTAAAATGAATTCGGACTATGAGGAAGAACAACATGCGGAGAAGATTTAAGGAGGAACTATAGGAAGTCTACAAAGGGACAAATGCAGTCTGTGACGTGGGTTCCCAACGCCTTCGGTGGGACGGAGGTGTGGGCAGGACAACGCCAAAGGCCTGGGCTGAGCATCCCTCAGGAGTCTGTTCCTACAAGGTTCAAACTTGTAACAGACCAGACGGAAAACATGAGCACAATGAAAGGCATAACCATCACGGAAGACATGGAAGTTTTAACAGAAGAAGATGTAGGAAGTCCTAATGTGAATTATGAGCAATAGGAAAAATGTGCCCCCTGAGAAACAACAAAAAAAAAAAAAAAAAAAAAGGAAGAAGTGGCATGGGTTGTTAGAGCAGCAATACTGTGATAAATTAAGAACTTTTTTTTAAAAAGCGCTTGGAGAACTGAAGCTCCAAATCAGACAGAGACCCAGCTCCACCTCTTGGGCCACTCACTCTTGTGAGGTCTTCCTTCCTCCCTGCCCTCCCTCACTGTCCCGCCCCGGGCTCAGCCCTCCCGTTGGAAGCTCCACCGGGAGTGTTTTCTGTGTCAGTGAAACCCTTGGGTTCTCTGAAAAGGCCCAAGTGCTTTGCTGGTCATTTCCTGAGCTGCTCTGACTGAAGACACCCTTCGCTCCTCACTTCCTGAAGCTCTCGGTGTGATTCACAACCAAGAAAGCTTCATTAGTCAAAAGCTCGCTTGCATTTACTCTCTCGAAATTGGAGAATACAGTTATATGGGAAGAAGCGTTATTAGTATACCTATTTCATTTTCACGACTGAATGATAAACAGCACAGTGCCTGCGATTCCTTCCTCAGTAGAAGCTGTAATAAGTAAGTATATAAAATCACAGTGGACTGTATCAGCTCTTGTCAGGATTTTAAACACGGTCTGACAGCTGAAGCGACTGTGTGCTGCATCCTAAGGAGCCAGGAAATCATCCAGCGGGACACTTGCAACACACGGCTCGGTGCAGGGCTCGAGTTTTGAAAGGTCCGACGGCCTTTGCAAATCAACGATATCATCTGAAGAGCTTCAACAAGCAATCCGAGGCTGCAAAAAGGAAATTTGGAATTTGGCACGTGATTTACGCAAATTCGTATTTGCACTTAATAAACAGTCAAGCTTCTGTTGCAGCAATGAAGAGATGAAATTGAATGAGTGCTCCCTTAACAGAAAGTGTAGGAAAGCGCTAGAGAGAAATTCATGGAAGATTCATACGTTTCCAAGGAACATCTGGTTTCCATTCAACAATAAAAACGACGCTTTGTGATTTTCACCAGATAGGTAACGGTTTTATCGAAGATTCACTAATTGCTTCATTCAATTTCTATCACACCTCCCAAACCAAAACAGCAAAATTCAAGCAAAAAGTAATGAAAAATTGCAAGGAAGGTACCTGTTAGACCCGCTTCTCCTTGCTGCCTGGTCTGCATATCAATATTCAGATTCAGCTGTTCCAAAACCGAATATGAAATGCATAAAATGAATTAGAAGTAGAATTCACGCCTAAACACTGGGGAGGTATGTGTTGAATTACAAATACAAAATTAGCTTGAAAGTGAAGCTAAAGCTCCTGCATTTCAAATTATTGCAGAAAATGGATTGAATTCTGCAGAGATCAGAAAGATACAGCATCAGAGGTCGATGACAAATGACGGGGGAGAAATCAGTTCAAGGGGAGCTTGCCTTGTGTTATGACCATGACCCAGAGTTTAGCTTTACTAAGCCAAAACACTGCAGAACATGATTTTAATCTAAAATATTAATTGGCAATAAAATGCATAAATTATACCTGCAGATGGCTCATCCTCTGGACTGCCTGTTAGTTCCACCTTGTGCATTTATTTGGTCTCTCATCCCCCTTGCACTGGTGGCTTTTATTGTCTTCATCGCCACTTCACTTCAACCCACCACGGCACAGGCATTCAACTCTTTTCCCTACAGTTTATTTCTGCCAGTTCCTCTGGCCAGGAGCTGAACAGAGGCAGAGTCCGACACAGGCAGAGCTGCACCAAACATCAGATGGGTCCGTGCTCGAAGGGAGCGAATGCTGGAGGAGGACAGCAGGATGAGGGTTTAGAAGGACGACAGCGCTGGGAAGGGTCATGAGCACTTGGTGCCCATGACCAAGGATGGGGAGAGCGGCAGGTTCATGCTGAGGGGAAACGCTCAGTGAGAAACCCAAAAGGAAGGAAACCTCCCTGCCTGCACTAGGGGAAGGAGAAGATCCCAGTGAAGCTCCTGGATCTTGTCCTCTCAGACGACCACGAAGCAGAGGCAGCTCTGGCACTGCATGCGCTGCCGACCCCCCCCTTCTTCCACAGCCCCCTATTTCCAGGCAGATCAAAGGGGTTACCGATGGCTTGGCTGGGGTCCCCCATCGCATCTCACCCCCAGCCCCAACCCAGCGGTGGAAAGGGGCTGAGCGATGAGGAAAGGCTTGGAGCCCCACTTCAATCCCCAGGCTGCAGTGCCACGCACGCAGCTCCCTCCGGGTGGGAGTCTGGAGGATGGATCTAACGCACCCCAAGTCCCTGAAAACCTCTGCCCACAACAAAGCCCCACCCCGGACACTGTAGCTAGAGAAGGGCTGTCATACAGCTACGGTGGGGCAGCAGCTGCCCGCTCTGGGGCTGCAACACCCACCTCTAGGGGTGCAACACCCATCCCACCTCTGGGTCACGTCCCACCGATGGGGACCGGGGCTCAGCATCTCCGAGCTCGGCAGTCAGAAGCGCCAGAACAACCTGCCCAAGGGAGCACCCTCCTGGCACCCGCTCGCGACAGGTCAGAGCCTGTCCCACCACAGGGCGGGAGAGACATCGCCAAAGCTGTCCAAATATTTACTCCTCCAGCCCCGAGCTGCTCCTGCCCCCCTTTCTCATACCCTTCCACCCTCAACGCCCACTCCCTCTTTCAGGGTCTCACGCTGGAGGGGGGGGCACCGAGACGGCTGCAAATGAACGATAATGAAATACAGAGCCTACTATTTGGTGCCTTCCCTCTCCCAGCGTGCCCTAAAAAACTCAGCTCCCAGCTCTGAGGATCAAACGAGACGATCAAACGCTCCAGCAGCTGGTTTTTAATTCCCCATTGCTCCAACTCCCGCGCAAGCTCAAGAGCATCTTTTTTTCCTTCCCCCCGTCTCTGCAGCAGAAGTAATGGGAGTTTGCATCCACGGGAGCAGCGCAGGCTGAGGCACGAACAGCAGGCGTGAGAAAGTCAGAAATCAAATGCATCTCTTTACCTGCCCCTATATTGAAGGATTTATCTCAGTTTAAAACCTCCTCCAGGAGTCGGACGGGTGGGCAGCGCGGATGGGCTGGCCCCAGGCAGCGGACAGAGATGCCTGTGGGACCTGGCTCTCAGGTCCTCATCATCCAGATGAGGATGTCTGCTTGCAGGGGAGAGAAAACCCAAGGTTTCCCCAGGGGCCCTCCTGGCACGCAGCTTCCCAAGAGGTAAAGCCACAGGAGACGTGCACAGGGCAAGGAAAAGGATTAGAAAGTTCGTAGGGTCTTGCAACAAGCACTGCGGGGACCTCGCAGGTCTGCGCCCACTGCAGCCGGGCATCACTCCCACGGCACGTCAGCGCCGGAGGAGCCGCAGGGGGGAAGGGCTAGAAACCTACCCTGATATTTAGACCATTATTTTAGTCCCAAAATAGATGTATAGGCACCTCGCTCCGCATTTAGATTTGCAAAACCCCATTTTTAGCAATGGGAGAGGATCTTCAAAAATGGCAGGTGGTGATAAACCCCTGTGATGGAAGGCACGCCGGGAGCAAGCAGGAACCCTCACCGGCTTCAAACGCCCGCGTTTGCCTGGCCTGCCCCCCTAAAGAAACAACCAGCGTTGGGGAGGATGGTCTCTGCTTTACACAGCTTGGCCATCAAACACAACCGCCAGCTCCTGAGCCAGCTGTTTGGTGGGAGAGAAGGAAAACCCCCGCACTGCTGGTAGACAGTGCTGTAGGATAAAGGATGGGAAAGTTTCCTTAAGGTCAGGTTCCCCACACTTCAGCTATATCTCTCCTCAAATCTGAAATATTTAAGCTCTTGGCAGGGGGAGAAGGGGAGACAAAAGACCAGAGAAGCTCCTACAGACCCCAGAGCAAAGATCTACTTACTTTCTTTTGGGGGGCAGGATTTTCCAAGGGCTTCCTTCCTCCCGAGGGAGAGCCTGACAGACAGGGGACCCCAAAAATGGGGAAGATTTCACAGGGAAACATCCCTAGGAAAGCTGCACCACTTGGTGGCATCATTCTCAAAAGCTTGGGCGAGTGGGGACAGTTTGCCTAATGGGTGTTGCAGCGATTAGGAGCATCAAATTATCTTCCGCAGCACACAACAAATAACACTAATGGTAGGGATAATGTCAAGCAGAATTACATTGGATTTTAAACAGCACTGATAGCACATGTTAAGCAGACATATAATTAGCACTGTGGCGCCTTGATAATATTAATAACGTAGCTAATTATACTGATATAAATAGCAAGATTAATTGTCACAAAACATCAGTATCAGGCTTTGAAAGGCATCCCCAAACCTTGCCACTGTTTGTCAGCATTCGGGCACCGGGGCTGTAAGAGACAGCAGGAAAACATTCCCGAGGGTTTGATTTATCCCTCGCAGAGGGCTTGAGTCATCCCTCGCCGAGGCTCCTTCCCACCCAGGATGGCAGCAGCTCCCCCCTGGCACCCCTCCGGCACACACGCCAAGGGAGGGGGCCAGGGCTGCCCACCCTGGAGAGCACGGAGCTGGCATTCGGTGAGGGACACATCCATCCCCCCGGAGCCGGGGCTGCTCGTGGACAGGCCACCGGCCGAGCAGCCGTCCTGTCCCGTCCCCACCGTGCCCCGTGGCGCTCAGCAGGGTGGGGAGCCCCGGCCGGGCGACTGCCCCAGCCCTGCGCCAGCAGCACCCAGCAGCACCCGGCCCCGGGCTCCGACGGGCTCTGACCGAGAGAGACGGTGCAGAGCAGGCGACGGTGGCAGGAGGGCAAAGCCCAGCACTGAGCGATGCAAGGTCCCCCCGATCAAGAACATGCTTGAACACCCCCGAGGACGGCCAGGATGTCCTTGGAGCCTCTGTCCCTGTTCAGCCCTTGCAGTCTTGTTTGCTTTAGATTTACATCTCTCTACTGAATAGCTCGTCTGAAGGAAATAAACCCAGCCACTTTCCCTTCTAAAAACCTGAAGGCAAACAGAGGCGTTGTAAGCCATTGCAGGACAACGTTCTTGCATCGGGGCGTTGGCTACGTCCCTGTTCACGGGAGCAAAAAGAAACCCCGAGGCTGATTCAGAAACCGGGATCCCAGCGCTGTGCAAAGCTAGGACGGTGACAAACGGGAACGATTAAGCACAACGTGCCCTTTGGGAGGCTTAACCTCTCATCTGCAGTCGCCTCCTGCCATCAGGCTGCTTCGTTAAGCGGAAGGGCTGGCAGGGAGCGCAGCACCGCTACCAGCAAAGGATGGGCTAGAGGGCGACCATCGCAGCGTAAGGTCCCTCCTCCTCACCTCTCTTTGCGGAGGAACAAATTTGGACGGAAAAACTAGGGTGAGCTGGGCAGAAGGGGCACAAATGCAAAGCCCGTGGAGGCTACCGTCTAAATAACTTCCTCCCAAATTCCTGCTTCATGCGGGACTTGCCTGCGCTGAACAAACTTTTCCACCTTTCTGGCACCAGCACCTGAAAGCCTCCAGGGGCACCACGTTCAAGACAGCCACGGTTAGTCGGGCCATTCCACATTTCACGGGGAACTTGCCCTGAATTTTCTCCCTGTCTCGCTCCAAGCCACGCCGTGGGAAGAAGGAGCCGTTCAGCTGTGCTGGCTTTGAGGATGCTCCAGGCTCCCCCCATCCCAGCACCTGGCTGCGGGGGCAGAAGCCAGGGCCATGGGAAAGCTGAGCGCCGGCGCTGGGCTTGCTCCCCCGCTCCCATCCACGTCAGCCAGCCCAGCAAAGCTGTTGCTGGCAGGGCACATCGCGAGTGTTGCCGAAGTGTGAAGAAGGACGCAAACCCTCAGGTTTCTCTTGGAAGCAGATGCAACGCACCAACCAACAGCCCGGGATGGGGCTTATTTTGGCTGATTTGTTGCTTATGTTAAGCCCCGGTGAGACTGTTAAAACCAGAGTCGGAGATGTTGAGATAGACGCACACCAGTACAAACTCAGCCTCAGGGTAAACGCATTGACTTCAGCAGGGTTACGTGAGAAGACTTTAACTCCTTGTGCAGATGCGAGCAGCAGAAAGTCCCATTCCTCCTTGCCTGCTTTTTCCCTTCGCTGCCGTCTTCCTGCTGGAAAAGCAAACAAAATGCCTAAACCCACCAAAAAGTCACCAAAACCATCACTAAGCAATGGGACAGGCAGCACTCCTGGAGTTTCTTCTGCGGCCAGAGCCTTAGCACTGCTTGGGGACCCCCTCCTCCACTGCAACGTGGACTTCGTCAGAGAGGCATAGGGGACGGTTGCACTTGCAAAGCTTGTGCGTGCGATGGTCCCGTAAGACCAGCCAGCACCGCGGCTGCTTGCAGAAACCCCGGGCAAGCAAGCTCACCGGCAGCACGGCTGGGCCAAGCAAAGCCTGCGCGCTTCCTCCAGCACAGCCAGGGCACTGCAGGGATGACTCCGATGGGTCGAGCCCCGGGTTGGCGCAGCGGGGCCGAGCCTGCAGCCTCCTCCTGCACGTCCCTGCACGCTACCCTGGGCCGCCCCCAGCCAAACGCGAGCGCCAGTCCGGGCCGCAGAGAGCCTGCTTTTTCAGCTTATCCGGCAGATCTCAAGCACCAGCCCCGCGGATTACGAAAGCTCCGACGTCGTACAGCAACGGGCACGAGAGAAAACGTCTCAACAGGTTTTCCCTCCTGGAGAAAACAGCCCTGCCCGCTGCAAGCTGCCCTCCCCAGCCCGCGCTGCCCACTGCTCGAGGGCCGGGGACACGGCGCGGCGCTGGCAGATGCCCAAAGCGCCTGAAGACAGCGTGTTTGGGCAGTCCGGATAAAGCGACCCTGTGCCCAGCCCTGCCTTCAGCCAGCCCCTGGAGCCCTGCTGATCTCTCCAAAATCAAGACCCCACGCCAGCCGGCACGCCCGGGCAGCACCGAGCGCCCCAGGAGCTCCCCACCCCGCTCCACGCTGCTGAACGGACTCTGCTAAAGCCTCTCTGAAGGCCACCTTGAGGAGACAAGCCAAAAAACAACCAAAGACAGACTTTTCAAAAAGTTACAACATCTGGAAAACACGGAGGGGAGGGACCACTGGAGCCTCCAAGCCAAGCACGAGGGTAACTGCTCATGCCAAAACCTGTTTCAGCTGCTCTAAACCTGGCTAAGGCTTCACCCAGTGAAGTGTAAAGCTCCCGTCAGTCCCTGCTCCCTCCTGAAGACAAAAAAGGTGTTTCTGATAATGAGAAAAGGAAGAATTCTCTTTCCTCCTCCACCCGAGGACGGACAGCTCTAAAGTTTCAGTTATTTCCCCGGAAAACTCAAAGGATCAGCGCTCTCAGTCAAGGTTGAAGTTTGGAGGGCAGGGTTAGCTGTTCTTCTGGAAAAACCCCAAATGTACCAAAGCGATGAGCCGCTGCGAGGCTTTGGTGCATCCCCCAGGGATTTTTGGCGCGCTGCCCCGGAGTCCTCACCTCTCAAATCCGGCAGCACGGGCTTTGCCATCCCAGTGCCACCACCATCCTCGCCCCAGTCACTCCCAGCTCTCCCTTTTCCTCCTTTCCGGCTCAGCTCCCGCCTGCCTCTGCTCAAACCAGGCAGCAGACAGCAGGCAGGACGGCGAGGGCCAGCACGGGAGGGTGCAGGCACCCACCTGCACCGCCCAGCACGCCGGGCCATGGACCGCCTTGCGCGGCACCAGGACTGCCCACGGAAAGGGACCTGGGGAGATTTTAGCTGCTGGGACCATAGCAATCTCCATGCACGTGTCACTTCAGACCTCGCAAAGGTCCAGGGATGGAGCAGGACAACAGCAGAAGGCCCACAAGACACAGGACCGAGTGCAACTGGTCTTTGCAAAGCAGGGGGCTTGTCTATAGGCGAGGCACCTGGATTTATTTTACTTGTCGTCTTAACCGCCTGCGATAACCTCTGTCTTCCTCCAGGCCTGTTCTCCGGTACAACCAAATCATTTTGCAAAAACGCAGAAACAAAACCAAAACCCAAACCCCAGAAATCAAAAAGCCCACACCCAATTTCAGCCTTTTTACGCTGGAAAACTTCGCCGTGAAGAGTGGTGACTTGGCGAAGTTACTGAAAACACCATCTAATAAAAGAAAGAAGCAGTGTTAGCGACTCGCCCAGCAGCACAGGCTGCTGCAGACTGGATGCACGCTGAAAAGGCGAATGCCTCCTGTATGATGTACGGCTGTAGCAGAGCTACAGAGTACAATGCAGAGGCTTCAAATAAAGCTGCTGAAGCCGTGCAACACAGAGAAGTATTAAGTGAGTAGCAGGTGAGCATCCGGAACAAACACAAACCAAATCCCTGGGCTTGGACCGGCAGCTGGGCTGACATAACACATTAATGCGACAAATAGATCTTACACTGCAAAATAAAAGCCCCGTGGAAAGCATCTCGCTGCTACGTGCAGTACCGGCTTTGGGAAGCACAAAATCTCGGCGAGTTCAGAATGGAAAAACCCGCCGAATTTCACGTGCGGCCGAGGCGGCTCTGAAAGAATAAGCGGCTGATGTAAACCCGCCAGCAGCATTCATCCCCCGTACAAAGCCATCCACTGTGCTTCATCGAAGCGAGCGCCAGCCCTTCGCAGCCTCTGCTGCACGACGCAGCAGCACTCTGCACTGAAATGGGATTAAGCGTTGCACTCTTCTGCTCACCTCCCTCCTACCGCCAGCCCACACGCTTGATAACCATCAGCCAAGTGTCCCCTGAACCATAAGGTTTACAGAAACCCAGTGTTCTTCTTATCTGCTTCCTGTCTTTTGAGCCTTTAAAGGCCACAAAACTGTGTGTTTAAAAAGCAAGCTGAGCTTCTCCTACAGCCCCGGGATTCCCGTGGCTGCAGACTTAGGAGTAATACAGATGCTCAGAGATGGGGGGAGCGGAGCATGAGCCAGCAGACATCCTGCTTGGAGGGGGAGAGCCCCCCACCGCCTACCAGATTATTCCCAACCGCGCTGTTTCGGGTGTCACAGCTAGGTTTCATGATGCCTTGCAACCCCGTTTCCGGGCACTATGGGCAACGGGCCCACCAAAAAGCACGGCCTGAGCCCGGATAGCCGCTGCCGACTTGCTCTGCTCTGTGCTGAAAACCCCTCACTGACTGCAACGAGCAGCAGCGTTTCAGGCACAACTTCCCCCCCCCCCCCCCCCCCCCCCCCCCCCCGCGCCCCCCCCCCCCCCCCCCCCCCCCCGCAGTACCCGGGGAGCCCCGAGGGCATGCAACAGGTCGCACCCCAAATCTGCCCGGGTCCAGCTTCCAGCTGGTGGGCAGCAGAAACCTGCGCGAGGGTTCCTGACCCAAGCAGAGCCACGGCAGGACCCTCGCAGCCCCGTCCCAGCCACTGCAGCACCCTCCCAGCCGGCGCGCGCCGGCTGCCGAGCCGGCTGCAACGCTCCTCGGCTGCAAGGAGCACAACAGATAAGTAAATCACGCTCATTCTGCAGGAGACAGCAACTCCACAACATACTATTTTTATCGCCCAACGAGTCGGTGGCTTCGAGAACAATGTTTTTCCAACACGGGCTGGCTCCTATGATTTAAATGAAAAACAGGCCTCCGTGGAAACTAATACAAACTAATACAAAGGGAAAGAAAGCGACAGCACCTTCCTTTGGTTTTGCTGAACTGACACGTAGCTGCACTTGGCGGCATTCAAATCACAGCTCAGCAAGCGTGGAGGGGGTGGAGGGAGAGCGTGCACTTATCTCCCTGCTGTGTTTATATTCGGGTGTTTATCAGCGGCTTGGCAGTTGCTGCCAGCAGCCCTGCGGAAAGCCGGCGCTTCCAAACGGGGGGTTCGCGAGCGATGGGGAATAAGGAGCGCTCACGGCATCGGCGGGCAGCGCGCTGGGAAGGGAAGTCCAGCTGGCCCCCGTGAGCAGAAAAAAGGGTTCGTTTTTTTTTTTTTGCTTTTAGTTTCTGGTGCCAAGGCAAGGGCCCAGCCGCAGGCCCTGCCCCGGGGTACCGCAGACCCAGGCTGCCGGCGTCTCCTGCCGTGTTTTCGAGCAGCGGCCGGGGCTTCCAGCTGCCCCCGGTGATGGGGCTCTGCCCAGCTCGGAGGGAGAGTGCCCCCAAGGAGCAGCCTCTGTGCGTTTTAATCGATGGGGAAGGCCTCCAGATAAGGCTCGCATGGCCAACAGCTCTGCTATTCCTCTCACCTATATCCCTGATCCAATAACGGTACTACCCCTCGCTGCAAACCTTGCCTTGCTTTATCATCTCCGAGCCAGGCACGCTGCCCTCCAGCACTCACTCCTGAAGGTCCCCCTTCAGTCCAGGCTTCCCTTGCCAAAGTGGTTTTTTTTTAAAATGGTCTTCCACGTGCTCTAGCAAACCGCAGAAAGGCGTTTACTTGCAAACCCAACACCCAGGCACAAAAGGCTGGGGCGGGCGTTACACCAAAGCCCCCTTGCAGGCAGCTGCCTTCCGCTCGGCCGCCAGCGCTGAGCTCCCCGCAATGCCGGGGTCGGAAAGCTTATCGTTTCCCTTTGCAATTTAAATCCCAAAGTCGAGCTGATTATTTCTCGGAGATGCTTGGAAGCAGAAAGGAAACAGATCTGCTTTCTGGCACAGCTGGTAAAGGGGAGGCCGGAGCACCGCGGGCAGGGGCCCCAGGCCACCCACTTACCCTTGGGGTGGGCTGCCGAGGGGCGCAGCGCCAGTACTGCCCCCTCCTCACACACTCAAACCCTCTCCCCACGCAGAAGGCTTTCCAGCACGGACCCAGCGGTGCTTCGAGCCTCGGGCAGCCAGCTTTTCGCCTTGTGAGAGCTGAAGCTCCAACACCCCAGGGGCCGGGAAGCTGCTACAGCGCCGAGCCGGAGCGAGCATCGCTTGGGTGCGGCAGTGAGATGAAAAGCTTTCAGAGGGGCGTGCGGCATCCCCGCGGGCAGCTCCGTGCCGCAGCAGCGCCGGGACGGCAGCAGAAAGTCACAGGCTGCCAAGCCCAGGCATTCAGTCTTGGTGAGTCAGAGGCCGGGTGAGTCACGAGACCAGCTGGAAAATCCCAAGAGTTTCAGAAAATAAATAAATACCTCCTGGGTACTCTTTATTTGCCTCCTAGTTCTTTTTGCAAGCCTTTGGAGTGGATTTGAGTTAGCTTTTGAGCTTCTCCCCAACGTCTCAGAATAACACACAAACCAGCCCTGTGATGCTTCATTTGACAGGAAAGCTGAGGCTCTTGCATCCCCTCTCCTCCCCAGGGGTGGCCCTTCCAAAACCCCCCAGAGAACCGGGATAACCACTTGCACCGGTGGCACCGTCTGCCCCAGCTGCAGTCCCACTGGGGACCGGGCAGGCTGGAGCTTTACCTGGCTTCGGTAGGAAGCAGCTAGGCATTAACGGCACAGGGAGCGATGCAGGGAGCTGCCGCAGAGCATCGCAAGCTCCTCGGGTCTCGGGCTTGCTCCCAAACCACGCCAGGCACGGAGACGGGGGCCAGGCAAGCCCGAAAGCTCCTGCAGCAGCTCCCGGAGGAAGGTCAGCAGCAGAGCAATGACTTGGGAGGACTCTGCACGCGGAAGGAATAAGGGGAGTTCCCACAGCCAGCAAAATCGCAGCCTTGCCTCCACCCGCAGCCTTCCCCGCGGCAGCAGGAGCCCCTCTGTCGTCAGCCGAGGCACCCGGGACGTTTTCTGTAGCAGATCCGTGCGTTACTACAACGAAACGCTGGCACAGTAAACGCGCTCCCTGCCCGCTCCCCCAGCCCCCTCCCTCTCCCGCAGCTTCTTTCCTGCACATTCCCCAATGGGTCAAAGGACTCTTTCAAAATTTAGCAGTGTCAAGGCACAAAAATAAAACCACCACATTGATCTTCCTGGCAGAGCCCTCCACAAAGAAGGTTAGTCAGAAAACCTCTATCTAGTTCGCTTTCCTTTCCTTTATTTTCTTTCTCCAGTCCCGTCATCTTTCTTTAAAAGCTAATCTTTGCTACCGGGAACTTTTTGTTCCCTCTGACACTGCTAATATATGTGTTGGCAAGCATGTCTGCGAGCATACATCTTCTGTAAGAGGCCTCGTCACGGGCTTTGAAACCGGACCAATTAGCATTTTATTTTTATTTTTCGATTGCAATGTTTTACAACAGTTTAAAAAGCAGTTATTGAGCACTAAATAACTCTCACAAACAGGTATTATGGCAGGTGTAAGCGATCTTTTCGCTTACCCCAGAAGAATTACCCAAGGTTAAGCAAAGCTCAGCTGTGGATAACGTGAAAGATAAACTCCCTGGTCGGGCATGACTCGGATTTAAATCATTTCAAAAGCCGTCACTTTTATTACTCTCTATTCTCCTTGCTTCTCCCCGCTTTCCTTGTGCCTCAGCCCAGCAGCGAATGAAGCCGGGAGCCGAGGCTGACCCCTCCGGCAGGACCGCCAGCAAACGCCCATCAGGAGGGAAAGACCCTGAGGCGTACCCTAAGATCTACAGACAGTAATTACAGTGATTTGAGACGTAACAGCCTCTCCACACAACCCCAGCAGTGCATGTGCCGCCACCACGGCGATGCTCGGAAGGAACCGCCCTTCAACCACGCTACGACCACCAAAGTCTTTCCCAAACCAGGAGCTTTGCCGAGCTGAGCTACTCTTCCTGCAGCCCGTCCTGCCCGGCGGGCACCGCACCCCGCCCCGGCCGAGCCCCGTGGCCGGCGAGCCGGTGCCAGTGCCTGCCACAGGAGGCTCTTCCCAGCAGGACGGGGAATTTTAAAAGACCTGCCAGGGAAGCCGCTGTGACCCAATTGCCCAGCGAGAGGGAAACCTTGGGGCTCTCCCTCTCGGTTTATCCGGGTTTTGGCTCCATGCACAGAGCCCAGGTAGAGCCGTGGAAGAGCTCTTCCCTCCTGCAGGCGTCCAGGAGCTGCTGCCCGCCCCCCCCCCCCCCCCCCCCCCCCCCCCCCCCACCCCCCACC
>WAAD01002377.1:238038-249682 GCA_013389945.1 Fregata magnificens
CCCCCCATTTCTAACCTGCTGCCAAATCATGCCCGCACGCTGCTGCTGAGCAGCAGGTTGGATCTGCTCTCTCCGGCACCGAAGGAGCCGGCTTTTTCTACGCAGAAAAGAAACAAAGCCAAAGAGCCACGGTATCCCTGGGGGAGGAGAAACAGCTATATCCCGATACATCTTCCCTTCTCCTCCTTGGCAATATGCAATTAAAACCGTTACAGCTTTCACGGCCATCCCCCCCCCCCCCCNCCTGCGTCCCCACCATCCTCGCCGCTCCCAGCAAACACCTTCATCCCTTAATTATAAACGAAGGGAAGACTCTGCATCACCTCGTTACCGAGGCAAACTCAGACAGGGAAAGGACCCCTAAGTTGTTTTTAAAGGGTCCATTGCACATGCAAACGAACTCAGGCTAAGGACACCAATTCATTCATAAACGCCCAGAAACTGTTGCGTGTCCAAGCAGCAATTCTCCCCGGGACGTGTCCTCCGCCCAAGAGAGATGTTCAGCTCCTCCCCGCGACAGCACATGCTGCTCCAACAAGCTTGTTGGCAAAGCCCATTGGTAAAAAAGGGAAAAAAAAAGATAAAAAGGCAGATGGTTCTAGACCTGGATCGTAACTGCACTGCTTTGGGTGGGATATTTCGCTATGTTTCAAAAAATAACTGCATGTTGATGTGAAAACCCCATGCTGTCCTGCTCAGGCTGGCCAAGCCCCGGCCGCCCTGCGGTGAAGCAGCTCCGCAGCAGAGCACCCTCCCGCTGTGCTCAAACCTGCGTTTTGATGAAACGGGGGGGGAAAAAAAACCCAGCCTGGCCCACGCCATCTAGGCTGGGGTCAGGAGAGGCTGGAGAAAGCTCACTCCTACCTTCATGCTGCCAAGCCCCTTCCAAACGGGAAGGGGGAGAAGATGGGTGAGAACGGGGGTGGTTCCCACATCAGCTTTCCACCTTCCTTTCCCAAGGCTCTGGTCCAATATAAAAGGGGCTTTGTCCATGCTGCTGTATTAAAACCGCACGGCTTGCTTTGTCGGGCAACCACCGAGCAACGCTAGAGCAGAGGAGCTGGTTTCATTGATAATTTATGAGACAATTTATTTCAATGACGCGCTTGAGTGCAACACCTCACTGGGGGCTGTCTGTTACCAGCAGGCTGAAGAAGCTCCAGGACTCATTCAAACCCTGCAGCAAAGGATAAAACATGGAAGTAAGGGCTGCAAAGCCGCAGGGAGATGGGAGGAAGGCAGCGTGGGCAGGCTTCGACATGCCGAAATGGGACATCTCAATGGCTTATTGGGAAGACTGGCCCACGTTGACTTTCAGGGGGACGGTTTGGGTTCCCTTGTGAGGAGCCCACGGATCCCCAAGCACGTGTGTCCTCCAGCAAATCCCTCCTGGGATGCACAGAGATGCTCTAACCGAAATCCCTCTTAGCAAGCGGTACAAATTCAGCATATCGAAACCCCGTGCTCCGAGTTTTGACCCAAAGGCATCGTCCACCTTGTGCTCCATCAGAGCGGTGTCATCAAGCCAACATTCGCCACCACCCCAGAAGTCGTGACCCAAGGGAGAGCTGATCCAGCACCTCTGTGAGCAGAAATTACCGTTTCTATTTCCACCCGTCAAGGGACACCCTCTGCTGAAGGATGCTCCTCTCTGAAGCCCAAAAAAAGCCCAGAGGGAGAGCCCGGGCCCAAAATAACTCACACAGCCACGCACGTGCACCTCCTGACTTTCGGCTATGACTCAACCAAGCAACGCACCCCAAGCGGCTCCGGGGCAGTCTGGCATGTGCCGCGGTGAAGGAGAGGCAGAGCCAGGCGCCTGGCAATAACCCAAGAGAAAATCCACCCTGAAACCACCTCCCCGGCAGCGCCAACACCGACCCGGCTGGCGGCGAGAGCCGCCCCACAGACGCGCTGCTTTGCCTTTTCATCCACTCTTCCCTCCACCCGGAAAACGAAGCCGCCCCGATTTCCTCGGAGCCCATTTTGGGGGGGTGTTCAAAGCGCTCCACGCCGGTGAAGACGCTCTCTCCAGCGGCACCTGGCTCGCAACAGCAGTGCAATGGATTTTCATTTATATCTGGGACAGCGCAGACGGCAGCTTCAGGAAAAGCCACCCCACGCCAGGAACGAGGAGGAGAGACCGAGAACAGCCTCATTCCCCCCCGTCACGCCTGGGAGCCACGCAAGAGAGCAAAACACGCACCTAACATTAAAAGAAGCCAAGAAATTGCGCTTTCGCTTCTGTGGCCCCGGGAAAGGGGACGAGCACCTTTGGCACGGGGTGCACGCACAGAAACGCGCGTGGGCTTCGGTGCAGAATGGGGCTGCTCGTCCTTCCCCGCCCTCTGCAAGGCTTTCCAGGGACGGCAGCAGCCGCCGCGCACCAACCCGAGCTCTCGTAGCCTCCCAAAACACTCGGCCGGTTACTCTCTGCACAGCACCATTTTTCTGCTCCCGGCCCCACTTCGCCCTCTTTGCAAGCGGCGGCTCCGAAGAGACGCTGAACTGCAGCACGTCAGCTCAGCGGGGCAAGGGGAGGGTTTCGCTTCTCCAGGCACAGGGAGAGGTGACGCCGCATGCCCTCACATTACCCGGGCTGTCACGGGTTGTCACCGTCCCTCCATGGCCACCTGGTCCAGCTCGCGAGGGAGCAGGCACCCCTGTAACAGCCCAGTGTGGCTCATAGGGATTTACCGCCCCTGCAGTTCTCAGCGTAAAGGCTTCAAGGCTGGGAGGTTCCCTGACAGGTCAGAAAGGGATACTGGAAAAGTCACCCACGGGCAGATACATTTTAAGGGAGGTTGGCTGCAGTCGAAGGATACAGGCACATCACCGGAGATGCTCGCGCCCGGAGGGAGGGTCTGCAGCCCTGGGAGCTGCGGGGAACCAGCGAGGCCCCCCCAGCGCAGGGCCGCGAGCAGCACGGAGGCACGCACAGCAGAGCCCGTCCCGGCGGGCAGCTCAGCACCAGGAGCGCGAGTCCCTGCGGAGACCTGCTCAGCAGCACGCCATCTCCCTCCATCCAGCTGAGCATGGCAGGAGCGGAGCCGGAGGATGACGCCCACCAGCTCCGCAACCAGGCGGCAAGCGCTGCAAAGAGCCTCACCCGTCTACTTCCCAAACAGGGGGTTTGGTCTGCTCTTTTTGGCCTCCCTCCTTCCTTTTCGCCCTCCTGTTACAGCACACTTCTGCAGCCGCAGCAGCACCAACACGCGTTAATTAAGCCTGAGTGGAATATAAAATAACTCAGCATCTGTCTGATGCACAACCCCCCGGCTAGCACAGCCTCAGACCAGAATTCAGGAACAAAATGAAAGAGAAACAAAAAAAAAGAAAGAAAGAGAAACCAAAAAAAAAAAAAAAAAAGGACAACCAAAAAAAAAAAAAAAGAAAGAGAGAGAGAAAGGGGGAAAATTGATTAAACTCCAGAGTTCAGTGAGTGACGTGTTTAATTGCTCATGTGGGTTTGGGATTATTCTTTTTTAAGATTTTTTTACCAGCCCAGCTGGTGTCATCCTCTAATACCCAGAGAGCAGCAAACAGATTGCAGGAGACTACTCGTTCTCTCGCTGTGCTTTCTGTTAACAAAAAAAAAAAATAAATAAAAAAGATAGATCAAAGAAGTGAAAAAAACCTTCTGGTAATTTTTTTTCCTCCGTTTCCCAACTGGTCCCAAACATATTTCCTGCTGGGACTGACAAGGAACACTGTCAAATCAAAAATCACAGCTTTAAGAATCAAGTGGCATCAGATGAAATGGAAAGGCTAGTTTTTAAGCAAGGGATGATGCGGAAGGTTTTGAGCAAATCCTACCCTGGCCAGATGCACGGGCTTCCCAAGGCAGGGGCCGCGCAGCAGCACGGGCGCGAAGGGGGTCCCTGCCGAGGATGGAGCCCTCGGCCTCCCTGGGGACCTGCCCCGGGGCTGTGCCACCCTCCTTCACCTTCCTCCCAATCCTAAACTTCAATATGAATTGTTTCCAAGTAGCCATGCAACCCCTGTGCATCCCCTGCAACTGCTTCTGGCTGGGGGTGCCAATCGGACACGGTTACCTCAGCGCCACAGGGACCGCATCCTGCCCGACCGCGGCAGGGAGCTGCTGGAGCAGCACCGCGGGGACAGCGGCTTGCCGGCACCCATGCCACGTCTCTGCCGTGCCAGCTCGCGGAGCACAAGGCGTGAAGGCAGCACCGCCGTGCCAACCCGTAGCTGCACGAAGATGCAACCGAAGGTGCATCTGCAAGGCCAAGGCCATCCCTGCCGCTGAAGATGACGGTGTCTAGGAAG
The DNA here is from genome assembly GCA_013389945.1 of Fregata magnificens. NCBI lineage: Eukaryota > Metazoa > Chordata > Aves > Suliformes > Fregatidae > Fregata > Fregata magnificens. Next base: position 242,329 of record WAAD01002377.1, read on the forward strand.
CAATGAAATGTCAAGATCCAGATTTGCTCCCCTTTGAGCGCATGAGCAACGACACCACCACGAGCTAGCAGCGAGGAAAACTTGATGCATTTGCCTCATCTCACGTTTCATCGGGAAGGACACGCAAACAAGTGAGGTCACGAAAATAATTTGTTCCTCTTCTCCTAGGAGGTAACAGCTACGCCACAACTGAGTTAGGTCTCGGAGCTCAGAGAGCTGGTGATGAGATGGTGAAAGAAGAAGCAGGACGCCCGAAGTGGGGGTCCTGGGAGCACTCGCCACCCACCAAACAGCCAGCGCAGCCCGGCAGAGCCGTGCGGACGTGTGCTGCCGGGGAAAAGCCGCCCCGTGGGGCTAGGCTCCCCGCCGAGGGGAGCAGACCCCCCTGAGCACAGCACGGGAGATTCGTCTAAGAAAAGCCGAAACAAGAGGTGAAGACCAAGAAATAACTAACCAGCCCTTCGTCTCCGACGGAAGCATCAGGCCAATGGACAGACAATGGGATTCCTCTCTAAGCGCTGCTCCGGTCCCAAGCAACCGACGCTCGTTTGCATTAGCACAGCTCCCACGCGGGTCCCCAGCAATGCCCATGTGCATGCCCAGATGGGAAGGATGAGGATATTTCCCATGGGAGAAGCTCCGACCCCTTTGGTGGGCAAGCCGGCACATTGCAGCTCGCTCCTGGGGCTGGGGTTGAGAAAACTTCTGTGCAGCCGGTCCCTTCAGCCTTGCACGCGCCACCTGCATCCGGGCTCTGCTGTCAGAATCCTAAAATTCACCCTTTCTCCTTATGACTTTTAAGATTAAAGCAAAAAACCTACCACCCTCCCAGAGCTCCAGCACTGAGGGAATAGCACCAGCCCCCTCAAACCTAGTGGCATTGCAAAAATAATCATAACGGATGCGAATCTTCTTTGCTTCCGATCCACTGTAAAGAGCTGACATTTAGACGGCGCGGGAAGCCTGCGAGCATCTGAGGAGTAATTTGTCACTGGGACCGCATCAAAGCAGCGACTCGCCAAGCGTCGCGCCAGCGCGAAGCCTGCGCAGGAGCAGCCGCTGCGGATGAACACGTGCTCCGGCAGCAGGAGCAGGCAGAGCCCAGCCTCGCCTTGCGAGCGGACGCGGGCGTCTCGGGTCAGAGGAAGCGGGCATGCTGCTCCGTGGCCCCTGGAGAGGCGGCCGAGTCCCCGGGCTTCCTGGCTCGCCTGCGTCCTGCGGCGTCCAGAGCCTCCAAACGCGGAGGGGGTGGTTGAGGACAGCAGACCTTGTGACCCCTTGGCTTTTGTCGGCAGATTGATGCTTCCCGAGCCACAGCGCGAACGCAGGGGCTGGGGAAGGGGCCTGGCCGTGCAGGAGGCCGAATCCCGGCAGAAGCAAAGTTCAAGCCGATGCTGGCAGCAGCCTCACCCATGCGGGAGGGGACACGGTGCTCCCCTCTCCTCCTCCCGGCAAAAGCATCAGCTCCTCTGGAGTCAGCGGAGGAAAGTCATCGCTTCTTCAGGCCTGCAAAAATCCACAGAAGGACCAAAGAGGCACTCTGAATGCCTGCCAAGCAAGTGCTGGGTTTCTCCGAGTTCCTCCCTGCCTGCTCTCCAGAAGGGATGCTAAGGGCTGGTAGGAGCAGCCCAAGAGCGAACAGCAGAGACTCTCCCAGACCAGGCTGCCGGGATGCGGCCAGATTTGGCCGTGCTGCTCGAGGTGTGGCTGTGTACCTGCCCCATCCGACCCACACTGCCCGCTCGCTGTTTCCAGACAGGTCTGATTCAGCCTCGATTTATAGGCTGGACGTGAGACACGGGAGATGGAGTAGAAGATGCGTCAAGAGGAGGAGAAGGCAAGATTCTCCCTCTATTTAATGAATGATGAATTAACTGAACTCTTCCCACCTCAGGAAGAGCAGATGGAGCATCGCCAAGGGCGGGGACACAACCGTACATGTGCTTTGGTGCACGTGGAGTACCTGCAGTACAGCCGGTGCTCTCCAGGGACCAGGAGACAAGAAGCATCCCCAAAGGTCTCCACGCCCAATGAACAACCGAAGCCCCTCTTTGCCTTCCTGCATAATATTGCTCTGGGGTTTTTTTGAGCTGACAACAAACGACCCAAGGAGGTGGAAAGTATCTTGCTCTCCAGCACGCCTCCTGGGTGCCGACTCTTTACCTCTAGAGAGGTGAACAGCAAGCCTTTAAAACAAAAGCTGAGACAGCAAATCATTGACGGCACGTAACGTTTAGTCGGAAAACTGACAACTCCATTCGAAAAGGAGGTAAAGAAAAAATCAATAGCTCTTCCCTTCACCAGCTGAGCTCTGAGCTCAGGAGATGGCGTTGCCCTTCAGTAGGAGCTCCTCTCAGCCATCTATCTGTCTTTCAAATGCCAATCCCACGTAGCACTGTTTTAAAGATGGGAAACTGAGGCAGAGCAATTAAGAACTTGCCACAGGCAAGCAAGGAGTAGGAGGCTGAATTACCATAAGCTGTTCGGGGGGGGGGGGGGGGNACAGCCAGTCCAGCTAGCCTGAGAAGGACCACGCGGCCACAAGAGCGGGCTGACGGCCAGGGACAAGGGACTAGGACAGCATCCGTGCCTACGACCTTAAGAAATTAATTTAATCCATCTTGGCAAAGATTATGTTCTCCCTCCAACTCAAAAGGCTCTTCAAGGCACCAGGAGGCTCCAGGAGAACAGGGGACGTCTCCAGGCTGCAGTCCCAGAAGATGGTCGCCTCCAGGAGCCCAGTCCCCCAGTCCTTGCTCAGGCAGGACCCCCAGCACCCGTCCCTGCTCCCAGCAGAAGCTCTGCTCGCTAAGAGGGGAATCGAAGTCCCAGACGAGAAGCGGACCAGGCCAAGCGCACGAGAAGCCACGCCGCGCCGGGAGGTGGTGCAGCAGCCCTCTTCACAGCAGGCCTGGGGGGAGCCGGTCCTCGCAGCTTACGCTTCACGCTCCAAACCACCTGGGTTTCACAAGAGCAAAGACCTTCCAGCTAATTTTCTTAGTGAATGCTTGTCAGATCAAAGTGCAGCAGCAAGAATAAAAAGCTGAGCCAGCCACGGCTTTGTGGGAACCAATTTAAGCTGCTTGAATGGCTCTTGCTGACATCTCTGCACGGCTGCTTTTCAGGTGGGCTGCAGAGATGGACAGGCACGGGCCAGAAGAGATTCCCTCTCGCCCAGGCAGCACTAACGCAGGCCTGCAAACCCAGCACCGCCTCTCTGCGAGCCCTCTGCCAACAGAAGTCATACGCTCGGCAAATAGGACAAGTGGCGTTTACGGTTTTTTCCATGACGGAGCTTCAGCTGAGACTCGTGAGCTTCCTACGGAAAGGGATGGACGGCGCTGGGATGATCTAATGTCCTCCAGAGCTGGCAGTGACAGGTGCCCCGGGAAAGATGTAATTTCTTGCAACCTTCGCAGCAGGTCTTGATCTCACTGACGGGTGTGCCAGCAGCATCAGCAAAGCACGGGGAGAGGCCATTGCCCAAGGTGCAAGGTCTAGCGGCCAAGCTAGCGGCGCCTGAGGAGTCGGGAAAGATAAATCACTTCTCCGGAAGCAGAACGGGTGCAGGTCTCAGCCCACGGCCCAACAATTACCAGCAACCGCAGCTGTATCTCCTTCACCGGCCCTGCCCCTGGAGGAAAACACCCACCGCAGTCTCCGTGCCAGTGCCTGAGAGCATCTGGGAGGAGAACGCAATGAAAGCCATCGCGTTTCCTACCTCCCATCCCTACCCCTCAGATGCATAAAGAACCTTCTGCGTTTGTCCTCGCCTTGCACGTTCAAAACAAAGTCAGTACGCTCATGTTGCGAACAACGTTCCTAAAATAGGTACTCCTGAGTCCAAGCTCCTTTCTCCACAACACTGCCTCTAAGCCTCTTTCAATTTTCCAGCCTGCTTGGCTTCCTGCCGAGGATCCAAGTGTCAGGAGTTTCTGGTAAGAAAGGCATTGCTGTCAGAAGCTAGGCGTGGCTGAAAGGAAACTCGGACTTAAACTCTCATGGCTTTAAGCTAGCGATTAGTCTCATAAAACGTTAGCGTTCCCCGGACCCTGCTACGGGGCTTACGGCTTCCCCGAGACCCCTGCCCAGTTTTACACCTGCAGATACCATCAGAGGATATCCAGCTTTAAACTTTTGCACCCAATAAACCCACAAGCCTCCACCCAGCATTAATAGAAAATGGTCCCCCACACCAGTTATCCGGGAAGAATACCATTTCAAGCAGTATGGAAGTACTCAGGGCAAGTTATTTTGAGATAAACGTTCACAAATACACTTCAGAAGGAGCTTTCAATTTTGTTAGACGCCACGCTGCAGACCGCACTACCCTTGAACCACTGCTCTTGGAAACGTCTCCTTCTTCATAGTACTGGGAGAGCTTCAGGCAGGACATAATTCCTTCCCTGGGAGGCCAAAGAGGGGGCATTTTTTTTTTTTTTTTTTTTTTTTTTTTTTATGTTTTACATTATAGGCTGGATTTTTATGGATTTCACTCCACCACAAATGTCAGACGATTGCCAGGACGCGGAGCTGCAGTGGGCGTATCCATCAGGCTCTTTTGCCTCGTGACCTTTATTTTCCAATCATCATCATCATAAAAACAAATAAATAAAGCCAAACAGCACACGCTGAAAAGACAACCCATGCACGTTTTCTCTTGGATGCCGGATGTTTGGTTCCCAAAAGTCCTTTAGAGAAAGAAGGAAGGAATCTGGATTTATTGCTTTGGCACATCCCGCACGGCACACGCCTTTTTGCACATTATTTTCTGAGCTTATCCCATAAATCAGAGATGCCCGTAAGAGCGGAAAGGGGTTCAGCACGCTCACAAGGATTCGGCTGCGTATCGTGCCGATTTTGAAAACTGAAATGCCCAAATCCCGGCCCCTCGCAACCAGATGTGCCTTGAAAGTCGTAGTGCCGGGTGCTCAGCCGGGGGACACCGCGAAGCCTGCCTCCTTGTCCTACGACCAGCTGGCCAAGGATGCAAACAAGCTGCGTCAAAGAAGGGTGCTTCCTCCGAGCCGTGCGTTTTCTGTCCCCGAAGGGAGGGGTATTGGCACGTGGAGGACGAGCGGGAAGCCGGGCCGGTCGCTTTTCAGATCGCAGCACGGGTGAGGCTTCGGAGCCTCCCCGCAACGAGCGCAGCCTGCCAAAGCTGCTCCGCACGCGGCTCCTTCCTCCCGCTCAGCCAGCTGCGCTCGGATGGGGCTCCGAAAGGGCTGTGCTTGGAGGAGAGGGCAGGATGCAGCTGACTAATCCACTAGCTTTCGCAGGTGAAAAAGGCATTTCATGCTAGGAGCATCCCAGCCTGCTCCCCGGCCACCCGCACCTCCGGCCACCGGGCAGGAGCGCGTCCTGCCCTCAGCTGCTCGGGTCTCTCCCGGTGGGAGCCCGGGGTCTGTCTCCTGGGCACGATTAACGAAACACTGCTTGCACGAGGCTGACGGAATCGGGCACTGCGACCCACCGATCGGAGCTGCGTGGAGCAGCACACAGGTGACGGTGCTAGATGTCCCTCCCAAGAACGCTTTTTGGGCAGGTTCCCATCAAAGCAAAATACACTCCCAAACCAACCAAATAAAAGGAATGCAACAGGCAGGAGCAGAAGAGACGCCTAATCCGTGCCTTAGAGAGAGAGATGATCAGAAACATCTCCGTTCTTCACGTCTGAGGCTCCTTTTGCTCCAAGCAGCAAAGACAAGGATGTCGACCTACGCCCCAAAACCGGCACGTTGGCTCCCGAGCTCCCAAAGTCGGCTCACACGGACACTTCAGGCACCTGAAGGCAGCCCTAACCCTGCTGCGTACGGCCAGAGCACCATCACAAGAGAAAGGCAGGTCAGGAGGACTGCCTGCCTCATCAGTTTAACCAGTAAGCAAGAATTCACTCCCAGTGCTAGCCCTGCACCGTCATTCAGCCCGGCTGCACGGCCCACGGCGGTGCTTCCATCTTCCGACACAGACGCTATACGTTACACATCGGTAGCATAGAAGCTATGTGCTTACATTGCGCATCGTGTAGCATTATACCGTCACGACATCCTGCAAGGACAGGCCTCTCCAGCTGCTACAGATGTGGCCTCCTATGGACCAGCCAGCCAGGAGCTCTGGAAAAAAAAAATTACAGGTGCAAGAACTTGTTCACCTGGAAGCCGGCTCAAGAGACTTTGGGGACACACCTCTGCTTTCCTCGTCACAGACGTACCTGTTTATAGATAAAGATCAGAATGGGGTGGGCTGATCTACCAGCCCTTCACAGCATCACAGAATCATTTAGGTTGGAAAAGACCTTTAAGGTCAAGTGAATGGTCACAGCACCCACCGTGAGCCAGAGCCTGCCAGCTCCGTGGGACGTGCTCAGCTCCGCAGCGGATAATGTGCACCTGCCAGCAATGGGAGGGTCTCCCTGGAGCCAGCACGCTGAGAAGGAGAAAGCCCAGAGCAGGGGCCGGGGCACTCCAGGGACCGGCCCGCAGCCTGCTGGAAGAATAGCGCAGGTAACCCCACACATCCCTCGTCTCAAGGTCCCAAGATCCGCTTCCACTCCCAATGCAGGAGGACTTTTATCAGCAGACTTGCTGCTATTGTACATTAATTTCCATAAAAGGGCACATCGAACTACACTGATAGGATATTCAAATTAGATTTTTTAAAAAAGCATGCCAGCCATCACGGTAAAATCACTTAATGACACCTGTAAGCCTATTTAAGGGTCTAATGTGATGATAATAATAGCAATATTCAACATCTCAGAGCATGACTGCAAGCCTGCTAAGAAATTCACATGACGCTCGCCCTGGTGCACGCAACTGATTCTCCACATCACTTGAAGATACTGAACGTTGCTGGGACACATTTTCCAAGCCAGAGTACGCGCCGCGAATAGCTGAGCACAGGCCTAACGAGAGCCGGTGCCTTCCCGATTGCACACAGAGCATAATTAACTGAGCTATGCTAATTCACGCTCTTGAATATTCATTACCCCCATAATGCAATACATCCTGAATATTAAACAACAGCTACTCAGGGCAGGAATATTAATCTTTTGGCAAAGCTGTTGGTTGTTTCGGGGAGCGGAGGGCTCCGGGTGCCAGGCGGGAGGGCGAGGGCCAGCGTTTCTCCCTAGAGAGACGCGTGCTCGGTGAGCTGAGCTGGTGGCTTCTCATCAGCAGCCCCGCACCCCAGGAGCTGCAAGCTCGCGCCGGGCAGGGGAGCGCGCAGCCCCGTGCCACGCAGGCAGGAGCGCAGCAGGCGAGGGGGCAGCGAGACCCGCTGCCCTCGGCGGGGATGCTCCGGGGGCAGCGGTGCCATCCAGCCTCGCCGCGAGAGATAAAAGCAGGGTTACGTT
>WAAD01002378.1:0-96427 GCA_013389945.1 Fregata magnificens
GGAGGTCTTTTCCAACCTAATGATTCTATGATTCTCGGCATTCAGCAGGTGCCGCAGGAAGGTTTCAGGTTTGGCACAGCAAGCCACGTAGCAAAGACATTACAAGAAGTGAGGCTACCCCGAGTCTGTCTTTCCGTTTAACGGGTTCAAACTCAGCGGGTATAACCAAACCGTATTTTATCCGCGTTTCTACTAGTGAGAAAGACTAACTCAAACCTTCCTGAAAACGACCTGAGAAGGCAATTAAAACCAGACCGCTCGCTACCATCCTCATCTCCCGTATTACAAGGCCTTATTTGATGTGAAGGTCCGTCTCTCCCCCAAGACTGTTGTGAGCGTTAGTTGATGTGCAGAGCAACTGCCGTACCTGGCTGTGAGCAGCAGCTGCTGCTTCTTCTGCCAGGAATTCAGGCAGGGAGGCCGATCTTTGGAAATCCCGTTGCATTTTGCTGAAGCCGTAGAGGTTCAGCTGTCGAAGGAAACTCTTCATGCTCTGCGTGGCAAAAACCCGCAGAGGTCCTCCCCTGCCCAGCACCTCCTCTTTGAAGAGTTCTTTGTTGATGGCCACGCTTTTTCCACCCTCGCTCCACCAAATGGACCGAAAGTGGTCGCTTTCTGCCATTTTCCAAAGCTTCTGCGGAAAGCAGAGGGATGAGAATCCGTTGGCTTTGCCCGCGCTCTCGTTGGAAACAGGAGGGACTCGTTTGGTCTCGTGTCCGTCACTGCCAGGTTGGACATCCTGCTCCTCCTTTCTCGCTCGTACGGCAGCGTCGCAGGGTGCTCTTCCCCCCTGTGCTGGAGGGCCAGGAGAAGTCGTGCCTGCCGACTGCCCCAGCTTGTCCGGAGCAGAAAGGGGTGGTGTTTCTGTGGGAGCCGGCTCCCTTTTCATTTCTTTTGCCCCAGCTGAACCGAAGTTTCCCTGGCTGGCCATCGCCCTGGACAGCCAGGCCTTGTCCTGCCAGTCAGCAAGCAAAGGCCAACTGGTGCCGGCTGATTGTGGGTACCAATGGGATATTCTGACATGCCACTGTGATGCCTGTGCTGCATAGTGGTGACATCACACCGTGACATCACGGTGATGTTTGACAGCGGTGCCCTGGCAGAAGGGAGCAGCCAGCGGAGACATTGCTGACGAGCACTTGTTGCTTTTCACTCCCAGAGGCACCGGTGGTCGGACTCCAGAGCCCAGAAGTCAGTAAAGCTGTGTTGAACGGCTGTAGGCAATGAGAGGACCGTGCTGTGTCCGGCTGCATCCAGGAGTGGGTCCGCAGAGAGGAGCGGGGACGGCCACAGCGTTGGGCATCCCAGTGCCCCGTTTGGGAAGCTTTCCAGCTGGGCACCTCTGACACCTGCAGAAATGTCTTTACGGTCTTTGTTGTCATTTTGCTGAGATGGTGTCTGTAAGGAAACAGAATCCAAGATATTTTAGGTACCTAATCTGTGTGGTACTGTAAACACAAAGAGCAGCTGCAAGTACGTAGGAAGAAACCTTCCCTAGACATAAGAGAAGGTAGTGCAAAGCACAGGGAAAGTGTTGTACAAAAGGAGGAGGGGCATTTATCCAATCCTCAGCTTTTTCAAGTGGTATTAAAATATTGAAGAAAACAGCAGGAAGATAACCTTTTCTTAAAAATAATAGAATCATAGACTTACTTATGTTTGAAAAGACCCTTGAGATCATTGAGTCCAATCGTTAACCTAACACTTCCAAGTCCACTGCTAAATCATGTCCCTAAGTGCCACGTCTACACGTCTTTTAAATATCTCCAGGGGTAGTGACTCAACCACTTCTCTGGGCAGCCTGTTCCAATACTTGACAACCCCTTTGGTGAAGAAATTTTTCCTAATATCCAATCTTAACCTCTCCTGGCGCAACTTGAGGCCACTTCCTCTTGTCCTATTGCTTGTTACTTGGGAAAAGAGATTGACACCCACCTTGCTACAATCTCCTTTCAGGTAGTTGTAGAGAGTGATAAGGTCTCCCCTGAGCCTTCTTTTCTCCAGGCTAAACCACCTCAGTTCACTCAGCTGCTCCTCATAAGACTTGTTCTCCAGACCCTTTGCCAGCTTCGTTGCTGCTCTTTGGATGCACTCCAGCACCTCAATATGTCTCTTGAGAGGTCTAAAACTGAATCAGAATGGAAGAAGGAAGGAAAACTATTAGGCAAAAATGTGACAGGATCAGCATCATCTTACACCTTCACTGTGGTAATGCAATGAAGAAGCATCATCTCCAATACAAAGAATCCTTTTCCTGACATCTCCTGCTCTAAAGGTGCCACTTTGTAGCGCAAGATGGGAGTCAGGGCCAACCCGTTGCCTCTAACTCATTTCTGCTATGGACATGGACAAGAAGGCAATGCTCGCATTGAACTGGCTCCATTTCTAACCATTATATGTTCCACATTGAAGAAATGACCACAGGCCATCTGCTTATTAAAGCAATGCTGAAGGGGAGCAACTACATTCTTAGTAGTCTTGGTTGGGAGAAACAGCCTGTTCTTTGTTGTAATTAAGAGACAGTCCAGTTGGACAGTTCAGGTTTCCAAGACTAATTTCTCCAAAGCATCTGTAGTTCAAGAAAATCTATTAAATCTCTCTCCAAATGAGAAAATGCTGTACCAACACCAACTGGTTCATATTTTAAATAGTGTAATCATTGACACTAAAGGTATATTGCAAAAATTTGGTAATTAAGACTGAATGATGATGTTTATACTAGCTAAGTAACAGCTATAAAATCTACAGCTAATGCTTCTGGCGTAGATTACATGCACAACACAAGTGGAAGTGGCTTATTAAACAGCTGAACAAATGGGAGAGTGAGGGGTGCATGTGTGTGTTGCTCAAGAGGAATTAGAACATTACAGTGGAAAAGCAACAAAAGCAACACTAAACTCCCAAGCCAGTAGCAAAGTTGAAATATATTGACATAATAATTGACATAGCTAACTTAAAAATATCATGTCAGCTGTTAACCATTCTAGTGCCAAAAAACCCCATTCAATTCTTGCCTGGAAGCCGAACACTCCAGTGATGATGATGATTGTTGCTGAATAGAAGAAGCAATGAGGTGCTGTACTAAGACATACCCAAAACCAATACTTAGAGAAATAAAGTGTATATTGAGGACCTGAAAGACACAGGCATTTCATGCAGGGTTTTTACAAAAATACTTTTAGATAATGTTTATATTGTACAGGATTAGACTTTTAAACAATATCTGACATTGCTAAAATGTTCCTCTAAATACTAGAAAGGCAAGTGTGAAACCAGCCTGTTAGGAAGGTTCACAAATTATACAGCTCTCATCTCTCTGGACAAGAAGTGCCAGAATGTTTAGAGTATCAAGCCTGGAAAATGAGAAAAGAGGTTTAGGGAACGTTATCGAGAATGTTTGGGTCATCACAAGTCAAATATTCTCAAATGAAACTGTAACTTGGTCAAAAATGTGGTGTAGTAGGTTTGGGCGACGGAGGCAGTTTTGCAATGGTGGTGAAAAGTACAGGTTAAAGACCACGGTCGTTGCCGTGAAAAGGAATGTGGCCTTTTAAAAGGTACTTAGATGAAAGAGTGTTTTTAATAGATCAATACGAAGTTTTACGTCAGCAGAATTGAGAAAGCATTGAAAAAATCTGCACTGCTGAAGTGCATTTGCTGTTTACAAAATATAGCTAATCTTAGTGAGTGCGAGCAGTCAATATTGTACGTAACGATGAAGAGTAGAAAGAGAAACTATTTGTATTTCACAACTCTCCAACCACTGTGTTAAAAGAAAATATGACCATTATATAAGGAAGTGAGCTAAACAAAGAATATGAGTATATTCTTTTTTACTTGCTTCCAGGATAGTATGGGTTTTAGTACAAAATTATTTAAAATATTTTTATGTAGTATGCATACTGAGTACCTGGTGTGTACAATTTATATCTGCAAAATATCATCCACTGTAACATTTTCAGTACAGTCCTGCATTTGACTGAAATCTCTGAAGATTGATCAAAAAACTGTGGGGAATGGAATTGCCCAGCCTGTATCCTTTCCTCCTCTTTCTCAGAGGAATCTCCTCTTTCTTGTCCCAGTTCTTGCTTTTGATGGTGTAATAACTGTGCGCTTTGTCAAGTCCAGCAGAGTCCCAGGGAAAGTCTGTAATTCAGATCTATAAAAGCCTGACCTTTGTAGGAGACTGTGCAAGTCACTTGTTGCTTGCAAGTCCAGTGAAGAGCATGGTGATCATGGTAGTTGTTTCTGTGGTGTTAGGAATGCACTGGAATGTAAGAACTGGGCAAAAGGTTTGTGGACTGTCATGGTGAGTGGATGGGGCTGCTTGTAAGGAACATCTCAAACAGTCATCAGATACTGTGGGAAATGGTTAGGAAGGATGGATTACCTAGCAGAGGTGAGGGCAGGCACGTCTCTCCTGGAGGTCAGAATGGATGTCTGGAGGTAGATACGACTGGGGTGAGTTTGTGAGCTATCCTGATGGAGGACCAGAAGAAAAAAGCTAGTCTGGCGCAAGGCTCAGGCAGAAGTTGCTTTAGCTCCATTTTTATTTGGCAAATCCCTTGTTATTGTAGGGGCCTAGGCTACGTATGGGCAGCATCATTTGTCTCTCCTGCTCCTTCCTTATGGCACACTGTAGATATTGTCTCTTCTGTTACAGGCGTTCAGCTCCCTGTGAGGCTGGGGAAGTGTCTGGGCATGGAGTAGAAGAGTCTTGGGACAGATGTTCTGTGGGTACTAGTAGAGAAAAAGTTTAGCTGTAAAGCTTTCTTCAGTTTTAGGGAGACTGGTGTTGGTGGCTCCTATGTTCTCTTCTTACCTTGCACGTGCCATAGTTCTTTGGGAAGAAGGCAAAGTTGCAGAGAAAAAGGGAATGGGCAACTGACTCAGCCATGTATGTGGCCTTCACTAACCATGTGTAGCTAGCTGGAACGGCGTGGGACTTCTGCATGACTTCTGGTGCTTGCCCATTTTGAAGGCGTCTGGGCTTGGGACCCTCAGATGTACAGCTTAATGTCCGTGCTATTGGTGGCCTCTGTCCTACAGCAGGTTGGAAACAGTGCCTAGTAATAGAGTTACCGAGCTTATTCATTAAAGCATGTTTTGGGGAGATTAGTACACGCCTCCTTTTCCTATCAGCCTCCTGCGCACAGCTGTGGAGCCCATCTCTGTGGTGCAGAAAGGCAAGTTCTCCTTCACTGGGTGTTGCTGTAACTGTTGTGTTGTATTTTTGGTACTAACACCCATTACCACAGTATCTGAACATCTGTGAGGAGTTGCTGCACGAGGATGTGGTCAGGTTCAGAGGCACAGAAACTGATGAATATCACATTCTACCTCTTTAATTGCTACCCCATGCAAATCTTTTTTTTGGCAAATAAATCAAGGAGGAAGGTTGGTGTATGATTCATTAAACATAATGCTCAATACAAGGAAGGCAGGAGTGGACAGGTGGAGACAGGGCTTTCAAATGCTGTGGGAGCAGCTCTTTTTGCAGCAGCCTGGAGATGTCCAAAGCTTTCTTTGAGGCTGACAGTAGGTTTCCTGTTCCACGTGTTACTGAAAGATCTGAAGCAGCAAAGCCCAACGTTTTTGGAGTACATCTCACTGTCACCACCTTCCTCGCTACCCCAAGCCTGCCCACGTCTGGTCTCCCTGTCCTTCTTGTCCACCTCACTACAACTCCTCCTGCCTTATTGCCACCTCAGGCTTCTGCTTTCTTGCCCAGCCCTGCTGCTAGGTGCAGCCAAGTAAATGGGGGCCCCAAGTTGGTAGGCCTGGGGAATGCAGCAGCTTGAGCCCTGCTCCATGTCATGCCTCACTTCTGGTTTTGGCTTATGTGACTTTGGAGACCTGCCTATTGAAAAGAGAGAGGCTTCTTGTAGCTCCCAGCAAATTTCAGAGCTACCTGAAAATCATAAGGAGGACTTGTAAGATTGTAGGAATGTGGGAGTGAGAAATAAATGGAAATGTTTAACTTTGTTGCTTAAATAACTGTTTATAAACAGGAGAAACTTGTTTCTGCTGATAGTAAGATGTCTATATATGAGCAATGAGAACCTCACCATGCCAACCTTTTGGCTGAGTGTAGCTCAGCAGAGCAGCAGCACTGCCTGTGAGACATCCTGCCCTGCCCTGCCCTTCCCTTCCCTTCCCTTCCTTGTCCCCCTGTTCTCTTGACTGCAAAATGGGGGTGATGGTGTCTGGCCACATTTGCATCAGCCAGCAGAGACCCAGTGATGAACAGTAGCTAGAAAAAACGTGTGTGAAGCCTATATTCACCTTTGGCATTCATACTGCTTCAAGCTTGTTTTTTTTCCCAAAGTGCGTTTTCAACCAGTGTTAAGCTGCTTGCAGCTTTTGTTTGTGTGTGGCAAATAACTACAGCTAAACTAATAAATCAGAAATTAAATATTTCATATGGAAATATTCAGAAAACCAATATGTGGTGATGCTCTCCCCTGTAGCTAGCTGGTGGGAGCACTGCTAGGTGAGGCACAAGACCCAGTTTCAAATCCCCTCTCTATATTTAGATGCATAATCTGGATTTAAAAGTCTCCTGTGCCACAGAATGGCCTTGTCAATTGCCTGGGGACCATTTTGTGATGGGTTTTTCTGCCTTTCTAAACAAGCTTCTTGTGGAGTTGGGTACAGTCACCAGGAGCTAATCTGTCACCAATCTGAAAAATGACTAGCCAATCTCTGGTGTGCTGGGACAGCTGTCACTGGGCAGTCATGCTATTGCAAAATACTCTGTTCCAGCTGCGTATACCTAACTCATAAGATGATGTTCCTTTTCCTCTAATTACTTCTGTGCTACTGTTACTCCCAAGCACCTTGGAGCAATGTTAAGTAGTAATAACTACCGATACATGTGGAAGAAATCAAAGTTAATACGTAGCTCATTAAGAGAGCTCCAGGAGGAGCACAAAAAGGGGGTTTTGTCTTGTACAATGCAAAAAGCTCCCATGGGTGTGTCTGAATGCAGACTTACTAGCAAGAAGAGTTATGCTTAGAAGACAAGCGGTTTGGTTCCTGGGTATGGGACTCTGCCAGGTCAGCGAGTGGGAGAGCGGTACTTACAAGTTGAGCCTCTGTGGTCTGTTTTATTTTTGTATTTATTTTGGTTTGCTTTTTATACAGAGGTCTTAGAAACCAAATGGAAGCTCCAAAGTAGTGTTGAGTCAAGCCCTTGGTCTGGCTGTGAGTATGTGGAAATGAGCCAGAGTGGTCAAGATGGGCTGTATCACTCCAACCTGCTTTGAGTACCGTATCACAGAGCTCTTTCATGTACTGTAAGGAGTTTTGTGTCTCCCTATTATGCTGAGGCAGTGAAATGAAAAGTTGAGTGAGCTGCATCTCTGCACAGCACAGTTGCATGGGGAAGGGTTTCTGGGTAAGAACACAGCATGACACTTGTGCTTGTCAGCTGGAGCTCTTAGTTTGCTGCAGTGCTTGCAGTGTCCATGCAGTAATTCTCCTTTAGCCAGGATGGAGCTGGCAGGTGCCGTGGTCTGTGCTGCAGGGCAAGAGGCTGCTTTGGGGAGAAGTAGAGGCCAGAAAAATAGTATTTTGGCACCTGGATTCCCTTTGTAGTCCATGTCCTGTCAGTGTTTTTTTGCCCTCTAGTTACTAGCATAGTGAATTTAACTGTACACAGGTCAAGAGCGGGGCAAAGAATGCAGTGGATGTTTGGGTTGTGGTACTGGGTACCATGCCTCGAAAGCTGGGCCTCCAAACCCATCTGTAACTGTGGTGGTCTGCAACTCTAGCTACCCTGTGCAGCTGCTTGGAAAAGGACATGTAGGAAAGGTTTCTTGCAAGGACCTCTGGGATTGCTTAGTATAGAGTAGCTATATTTGCCCCGGTGTTGTGGCTGACCATAAAAAGTGAGTGGAACAACATTAGAAAGCTCTTGCAGTTCTGTTTTAGTCCTAGTGGTGCTGCTCACCACAGTTACTATCCTGGTCTTCCCTCCCTGTGCTTTCATTGCCTCCTGTCTGAGGTGACCAGCACCCCAGCTGTCCTGCTCAGATTGATTGTCCTTAACTTGAACTAGCTGGTTTAGAGTGAAGTCCTTGTACAGAGAGGGCCATCTGTAGCTGTCTCATGGGTCAGCAGCTCAGTCCAAGACCAGACTCCTCTAAATGGCACAGACTTGAAAGTGGGGACTTAAACGCAAGCGCTTGGCTTTGCAGCTGCAGTAGATATTGCGTCCTATAGGAAGCCTAGCACCTGAGTGGTGAGTTAATGAACTATGATACTGCATTTGCTTTCAATTGTGTTTTTGCACCAGCTGGAGTGGTCACACTCTTCCTTAGCAGTTGTTACTCTTTCTGCTTTTTTCCTTAATTATGACAAGGGCCCTAGTCATGTGATCTTCCACAACTGTGAAAGTGGCCTTGTGTGCTGGTTGGAGCCTGAGTCTTCAACACTACTTCTCAAGGCTGCCATGCATGGCCTTCTGGTGCTCCCTCCTCCTGGAAAGTGTTGACCTGCGAGGGTAGCACAGGTGATGCACACTCAACCATAGCTTCTTAAGGTATAACTTCAGGACTTCCTGGCCGCACACCCGATTCTTCTCCTCCTTTTTCCCTACTCTAAGAGAAGAACAGGCTCTGGTACTGCTGTTCGTCCATGTGATGTTCTTGCTGGAGCTTGCTCTAGTCTGTGGCATTAAAAAATAGAAAGGATGTACCCTGTTATCACTGTGCTGTGGCAAGAACACAGTTGTATTCATGTAGAACTATTGCAGTCTGTTTGTAAGACATGATATAATTGAAAGTCTGGCACATTTCCCACAGCAAACATTGTTAATCCCCACTAGCTAGGATTAGTCACCACTTCTTACAAGCCTTGACACAAAGCTAGCAAGTTATTCAGTTAATCTGCACTTACAGGATAAATATTGCATCCTATGGGAAATTAGGCAGCGTCTTCTTCCTCTCCTATTGTACAGTGATGCATTGTGTCTCTTACACCTGAAGGTGGAAGGGAAAAATGCAATAATATGTGATTGATGTTAGCAGACACCTGCTATCACAATGCAGCTGGATCAGCAGGGAAATTCAGTGCAAGATAGCTTGCTGAAACCAGGCAGCAAATATAAACAGCATCTTTGTGCTCTTCATGGCACTGGAGAATTTTCCTGTTACACAACAATAAGTACTCAATGCCTCACAGCTGCAAGACTCTTCCAAGCATCCTCTCTTCCTTTTTACTGTGGGCTTTTTCCTCGTGTGATCTCAAGCTTTACCTGCAAATAGTGTCACTGGAGTTGGTTAGTATATTTCCCATGAAACCGAGGTCGCTGAGATGAAGGCATTTCAGGCTCTGAAGTTTTGCAGAATCTAAAGTGCAGCTCCAAGTTTCCTCATGGACAATCTCCAAACCAGCAAGATCTTACTGAGCAGGTGACCTGAGATCCCATCTTTCTGGGCAAAATAGCTGAGTGGATCTGGAAACACCAGGTTTCCAGCTGTTGGGCGATTTACCTGGGGAAGCTGGCTTGAAGCAGAGTGCTAAGGAAGCTCAGAGACTTCAGTTCAGCAGCCCTGCCAGGGAGTTTCTTCTAAGCCTGTATGTTGCAAGTGTCCAGTGAAACCAAGACCACTGGTGGGTACAAGCAGGGAAAGAAGGGGCTTTCTGGCTGGGGAGCTCTTGACTTGTAAGGAGTTTTGAAACTTTCTGATTTCAGGGTGGTTTGATCCAAAACCCAAAAAAAAAAAAAAAAAAAAAAAAAATACTACTTAGGCAAGTATTCCCTTAAATGCTTAACTCTCCCTACTCTCCCTATGTTTTTGACCAACTTAAATTACATTTTATCTTAGATCATGGGATAAATAATTACATAAATGAATGGATGTTTCTTCACCTTGTTAATTTATCATCTCATTGGACTGAGTCATGTTTTCAGGGATTTTAAGCTTAAATTTCACTCCCAGTCAGTGAAGTGGAGCTGTAAGTCTTAAGCAAGATGCTTTCAAAAAGAGAGGACTTATGCTAAGAGCTTTTTCTGTTTTGACAATCCATCTAGTCACTTATCCACATTACTGTGTGACTAAGTTTCCTTAAATCTGGTGGTAAATTCTGTTCCCCTCTTGCCCCATCCCAAAAAATTCTTCTGGTGACCATGTGTGTGACCAGCCCTGACTCCCCAGCATCTTGTCTGAGTGGACACTGGCTGCCAGGCAAAGTCTGGCATGGGTATCAGAGCAAGTTGAGGTTTTCACATCGGGTGATATTTGTGTCTTATCCTTGTCCTTTTCTTTGCAGTGTTGGTTGTCTGTCTAGGAAAACTTAGGATTAATTTCCATCCCATCGTTAGCTGGCTAAAATAGTTCTATGTGTGATATTAGAGTTACAGCTGGTTGAGCAGTAAAATTGTGTTAACACCGTGAGTCCAGCAGAATAGCAGTGTTTTAACCTCTTGTTTCTACTGATCCTGGGTGATGCGGCAAGGAAGGTTTTCACACTCAGTCTGTTTAGAAATTCTCCCACCTCTAGCTTGGATTTTTAAATACTACTTTATTATGTTTCCATCGTATTTCTTCAAGACAGGTCAGTAAATGCAGGAAGAAAGCGCTCAGCTCATCCTGTCTTTGCTGACACTGGAACCAGCTTGTCCATGCAGTCCCTTCTCAGGCAGCCTCCTGGCCCCATGTTCAGGGTGGTAGAGCAGAAAGGCATCCATCCCTGCTGGCACCTCATTGGTCAGGTCTAAAAGCTGTAATGTTTCTGTGCTTTCCCCAGAGTGCATCTTTTGTGTCCAATAAACCACATTGGTAGGGCTTTTAGAGAAAATACAGCATTCAGGTTGCCTTTGTAAACTGGCACTACCCTACAGCTCCTGGAGGCAAGAGCCGGTGTTTCTTTGGTGCCTGGAGATGTTTGGGGCAGGGAGGTTGCAGGCCAGTTGAGATAAATCACTGAGTCAATTGGAAATTGCCAGCAGTATTTTTCTCCCCTTCTGTCTCCATCTAGAATTTACATGAGAAGGTCATGTTACTGTTGTTTCCTCTTCTACATTCCCTGTCAGACAAGGTCATTTTTGAAGCCAATGACCAGTTAAGCTTTAATTCTGCAACCATGGAAAATTATTATCGAAGGGGACAAGTTTCAAAGTAGATGATTAACTGGCACATCCGATGACTGGTTACATTTTAACAGGCTTCTTTTGCACAACTGCCTTCAGTTGTAGCAAACTTGAACTCATATGAAAATGAGTTTCCCATGAGATATAATGGGGTGACTCTCCCTTACAATGTGGCTAAAGCATCCAGTCCTGGCTGAATAAATAGATGATAAGAGGAAGGACACAGTCCCCTCATAACAAACTCCTAGGAGCTTTCCCTGGAAGCCCAGATGTTGTCCCTACTCCCAGTCCCTTGTTACTGCTTGTAGAATTTGCTTTATTTCTGTTGCCAAGATTGAGAAGCATAGTCTAAGTTGCCCTGAGACAGGTGCAGCCTCTCATAGTCCTTAACTAGTGAAAGCATCAAGGTGGATTAAAGCCAACCCCACTCCTGTGTTGGCTCAGGTTTTGGAGTAGCTAAGAGCCAGGCCAGGTTTCTGTGAGATGTAATTCATCAAGGAGGGAAATGCAGAGATGTACAATGGTGCCAGGAGGAAAAAAATAGGGGCTGGGTTACAGCAGCGTGGCCTGAATTGATCCTTCTACTACTACGTTTTGGAAATGTTGCTTTCCCAAAAGAAAATGTTGTGAGGCTGTGCGGTGTTTTGGTGCAGAGCACGTATGCAATATTTATAGTCTTCTCATCTGAATTAGCTGCAGGGTTTGAATGTTTTAGTTTTAATAAAGGAAAAAGAAGGCTGACAAACCAAAGTGGAGTACAGCTATGCAATGAAACCTCATGGAGAGAAAGACACTGTCAGAAGGGGAGCTTTTTTAGTAAATTCATTCATTGCTTGATGTATATACTGCATTAGTCTTTCCCTTATGGCTTCCCTTCACTCTGGTTTGAAAGGTGCATTGAGGAGCCTCAAGTCATTTTTCTCCAGCCTGAAATGTAGCAGATGCTGATGTGGTTAAAGCCATTCGGAGCCAAACTCTTAGCTGCCAGCCACCAGCAGAGGCACCAATATCTGTGCCTACCTATGTCAGCAGAGCATCTGGCACAGAAGTTTACCCCCTTGTTGAGAAACTCACCTAAGATGACTTTTTCCACACTGATCCTGTGCCACTGTAGCTAGCCTGCTTACGGGTATCTAGTCTAGCTCCTGTACCACTGGCATGGATGTGTCTAGACTGGCTGTGGCTGTCCCTGTTTGACTGCAGTCTAGTCCAGAGTCCGACTGGTTTCACAAGAAATAAGCAGAATTTGCCTTGCTGGTGGTGCCAGGGGAGTGCAAGGCACAGAGGCAGGTATGAAGCCCCATCCTTGGCATTGTTACCTAGACTCAATTATATTGTCTTCCTTGAATGACCCCTTCCAGCTCGCGTACAGCTGAGGGCAGAAGTTGGCCTTTACTTTGGTTTATTTATGGTAGCTTCATTTTTGTTCTGTTTCCCCTATTAGCAATAAGGAATGAATTCTGTTCTTGGCTTAATCAGGGTAACTGTGAGCAGGCTCATGCCTGTGCACTTGGAGGCTGTTTTTAAAAGCTGGCTGATATCAGTGTTACGATGTAAAGCTGATAAATCTTTAAAGAGAAGGTCATAGGGCTGCCTGCAGAGGCCTCACGTTAGCTTCTTCTGACGGTGATAGAAATGGGTGGTGTATGTCTCTGGTATCAAAGAAGGATATCTAAAATTCACCTCTGCCTAAAGGGCTAGTCTCCTAAAGTCCTTCTGAATGGCTTCTGAGACAGGCTTGAGCAGGGCAGGTGTTCACGTTTGTCCCACAGACTGTCTGCCATCCCCTTCCCTACTAATAGGTTTGAGTCAAAACTTTGACAGCGCTATATGCACAGCTCATTCAGAAAGCAGAGCAAACTGCTGTGTCTCTGCTGGACAGCTGTTAATTGAGACCTGCAGTGCTGATAGCCTCTGGCAATCAAAAATTTGGTTATAAGGGGTGTTTCCTTTTTTCTTTCTAACCACATGAATGGAAACTGGGATTCTCACTTAGTGACATGATCCCCATTCCCAGGCCTTATAATGAGATCTTGAGCATTAGGACACAGGACCAGAGGAGGAGCCAGCACTGGCAAACACTTTGTTCCTGTTGGAGGTGATGTCCTTGTCCTGGTGGAGACAGGCTCAGGTGTGGGACCTGTGTGGTTACAGTCCAGCTGGAAGTTCATCGCCCTTGTACGGCTGCTGTTCCAGTTGTATAACTGTGAGAAGTTGTCCAGGATGATAAACTGGGTTTTGTGCCTGGTGGAACTTGTCCATGAAATGCAAGATGTTGGAAATAGTGAAACAGATGCCTGTCTCCAATAGTGCCAGCAAGACAAGGTTTCTGGGAAGAATATCTCAGAATAAACTAGCTGCTACAGCTGGGAATAAAGCTGACAAGAAGTAGCCCTGGAGATCTTTTTCAAGTCTGAAATAGAAGCTGCTAAAGTTTAGGGAGACGTTAATTGGTTAACTATCCTTAGACCACTGCAGCTACAGCAACACTGCTGTAACAGCAGCAACACAGGCATTTGCTAACCTCTTTCTCTGTAACACATTAGTCCCTCGTTTCCCTGCTCTCATCAGCCTTCTGTCTTATAAAATGCAGAATGTTCATATAAAGGCATTTAAAAAAAAAAATCCAGAATTTATTTGACATGACAGACGTTACTGTCAAATTTGGGAAGATGGCCAAAAGGCTAACAGAACTTAAGAATAATGGAATACAAGCATTTTTCGGTGCCAGGTGATCTGCTGTGACCTGGAGTGTTATTTTCACAGCAGCCTTTTCTATGTCTGAACAGGAGAAAGGATTCATCTAGGTACGCAGGGGAATGCCAGTGAGAGCAGTGGTGGCCTCAAGCCCTTGGCAGTCAGGCACGTGGGTAGTTTTGGACTGTGCTTTTCCACAATGATTATCTAGGTCCCTTCTTTTGTTTGTTTGGATGAATGACTGCACTGTAACTGCTGCCTTCTGGGAGCAAGGACTATTTGCATTATAGCAAATGATTCCTTAATAGAGGACTTGATTTGGTGTATTCATGTGATATGCAATACCTTTGAGACCTCTCCATCCAGCTTAGTTAAGGTATTACGCTAGCTGACAGTGTCCAGGACTGTGCAGAAAGCTGGCAGCCAGTGGTCCCAACCAGGAAGCTGTTTCCCACAGAATTAGGCAGGGCCAAAATTTGCTGAGCCTCAGAGACTGGAGCATTGCTCCTCTTTTCCACAAAGCTGAGGCTGATTTGATGCACACTGAGGAGCTGGGTCAGAGCTGGACTTTGTAAACAGGTGTGAAGCCACTGCCTGAATGGCTTTGCACCTGATTACACCAGGAGGGCCTTGGCTCACTCTCCTCCTATTTCCTCTTACTTCGACTGCAAAGTTAGAAGTAGTGTTTGCTTTTGTAGTACTAGCCCGATTTCACTGGTTTATACTGTAGACTATTGGTGGGAAGTACCTAGGCACTGAAATTTCAACAATAGATATTTCAATTAACATGTTTACGTGTTTTATTGTATTGTTTTGTTATACTTGTGCAGTTTATAAAGGGCTAGGGTATCCCATAAGAAGGAACATAATGTAAATCTGTATTATTATATACCTTCTAGTGTCAGCCTCAAGGAAATCCCAGTTGTACTTCTGTTCTTTAAGGACAACAGCAAAGAATCAGCTCTCTAGGAAAACTCAGGAAAGCATTAAATAAGCTTTTTCCAATTTTGATAATGAAACTGCAAGGAGATGGTTCATAGGCATGATGGACAAGCTCTATAGCCTGTGCCAGCAGTCCCCAGATACCAGTAATGTTGTGGGGCCCAAGCTGGTACCCACTTGGTGTTGGGTGTTTTTGGTCTATGCCAGTCTGTCCTTACCATGAGGAGGCAGTGGGGATGGAGAACACTAAGGAGGCTGGGATGCTGGAGGCTGCAAGAGGGATGAGAGAGATACAAGCAAGTCGATAAAATTTGGAGGAGAAAAGCCAGGCCCAAGCAATAGGAAGTGAAGGCAAGAGCAGCGAGACCTACCTAACCTGGAGGCGTTTTTGGCAGTGTTTCTAGGAGGGGACTGATTCTGACTTTAACAAAGCTCTGATCACAACCTTTTTCCAAGGTTTTTACAGGACAATGCAGCTTAGTGTTGCACCAAAATTGGGCTTTGAAATGCTCTATGCATATCTCTGTTGGCAGCCACATCATCCCAATCAATAACATCAGTCCATCAGCCTTCTAGAAGCACTTAGTAGTTTAGGCACAATCAGCCCAGTTCAAATGCAGACCCAGAGTGTTGCAAGTTTAATAGCAATTGGTCCTGTCCCTCACTGGTATGAACTGAACCTCTGCTGGCATCAATGGGCTATGCTGATTTGACTGAATTCAGGACCTGATAGTAAAGTTTTTCTTGAAAACCCATTGCAGGAGATGCTGCTGTTAACATGGGACTGTATTTCTGTCTTGAATATAAATGCAGAGTTGACTGCTATTAAATACATAAGTGACTAAATCACATAGCAGTAGCAGCATGCAATTATCAGCTCCTCTGTGGTCACTGTGCACTTCAGACTGATGGCTCTGGGGGCTCACGCCTTAGCAGGGGCTACCCCTGGAGCAGGAAAAGCCCCCGCCTTGCAAGAAAGTGGAGTTTGGGAAACAGCAACCCTTTTCTCACAACCAAAATGGACTGCAGCCAGGTGTTTGGAATGCAAGTTCGTCTCATGCAGCATCTACTGAAGATGTACAACACAGCTCTGGCTCTTCAGTAATTAATGATCCTGACTGTATTTTCTTTGTGGAGTGAGTCAGTCCTGGGTCTCAGGATCAAGCTCTAGGATCATTACAGTATCACTGTCCCCACGACCCTCGCAGCCTGTGCTCATGTACTGTCTCAGGGCAAGGGGAGAAGAAGCACTGGAAGTCTCAGCTTTCCTCTAGGGTGCCTAACCCAACTTGGATCAGAGACCTCCATGGTGCCAGGGCATTGCTCTTGCTCCATGAGCAGATATCTCATAGCACCAGGCTTTGTTCTGATCCAGAGTCCAGTTTGTTGTCCTCGCTGCTTGAGCCCTGTTTAGAAAACTTGAAGTGCCTCCCACCCCTTGAAGGTGTTTTATATATGAGTTGACTCACCTGCACCTAAAGGCAGTGGATTGAAACCTGAGAATTTGTCCAGAAAAACAAAACAAAACCAATAAGGCAGTTGGTGATGGTTTGAAGAGGTAGCTTTGAGGGATTTTATCTTTAAAAAGGGTGTGTGGGGAGGAGGAAGCAAATGATTATGAAGGACAGATGGAAGGAGAAGCCTGTAGCATTTGTATTTGCAGTCGTTCCATTTTTTTGCTTCATTGTCTGTCTGGAAGGTGATGGAGAAATTCAGAAACCAAATAGTTGCTTGCTTTTAAAGTATTTTAATCTTTAGCTCAAAGGTTGGGAGAGCCCTTTATTGGCCTTAAGCCACATGTTTTGGTTTGGGTTTTTTTGAGGGGTGGCAGGGAAGGATAATTCCCCCCACCTCCCCACCCCCCGACTGAGACTTGTTGGCAAAGTTCCTCCAAGATGAAACTCCCTTGGGCTTGGCATAGTTACACTGGGAATAAATGCCACTCATGGTGTACAGGGCATTGGGCAAAATATATAGAAGGCCCTTTGCAGTGATCTCTTTGTTATGTCTAGCCTACCACGCAGGGATTTCACAATTATTGCAGAACATAACTCAGTGTTGAAGTGATCCAACAAAATCTATTATATAAATCTTTACAAAGACAAGGGACAAAAAGAAGGGCAATGCACTTAGGAGTCTGAATGCTGGGCACAGAGAGCACATGGTTTATCTCCACCAAACAAAGTTCTGTAACAAAACCTGTATGCATCAGCACAAATGACAGCAGAGGTACAAGAGCCCTCTATGTCTTGGCTGGCAATCTCTGTAGTCCGGGCAGCATTTTCTTTTAACTTTCTCATGACAAGCATATCCTGGCTTGCTGTTAGTGCTGTAGGAATAGTTGGTTTTAAAACTCTTGTTCGCTAACGAGCAGTGACACTTCTGAGAAACATGTGTTCTGCCCTTGCTTAATTTCCATGATGCCAGACAAATTCTTCTTATAGATCATGCCAAGCTGAAATTCACTGGGTATCAAAACTCCTGTTAATATACAGAGAGTACCCTTACACATTTGAATATCAACTTATCGTCTAGTTAGAGATAAGACACAAAGGAACAACTCTGCCAAGGGAAATGAGATGAGATTCCCATGCTACTGAATGAAACATTATCTTGTGTAAACCAGACAAAATGTGAGTCCTGAACCTCCGTGTTCAACCAAGCTACAGCTGTTTCAAAGCAGATCTAACAGCGCTACAAAGTGCTTTTTCTTTTTTTCATTTCCCCTAGACAACGCACTTATTGTGGAAGTGAGGATGAGAATGAACAGGCCACCCCATCAGTCTGCTGCTAGATCAAACCTGGTAGGAAGCCCGACTTCCAGCTGGCTTGTTACAATGGCCAAAGGAGGTGAGACCAAAGCCCATCTCCCAAATTCCAGCTGTGCAAGCAGATCCAGGAGGAGGCTGGTTCAGAGCAATTCCTCCCTGAACATACTTCTCTTTTCCATCAGTCAGTCATTTAATGGTTTCCAGAACCAGAGGCTATATCCAATGGACTTTTTCTCTGCAAATTTGTCTAAGTTAGTGCAAAACCCAGTTCTGGCCTCTACAACAGCTAGTGGCATGCAGTTGCACAATCCCACCATATGTGAAAACATACAATGTTAGTTAAGCTGCAGATATTGCTCCTTGTTGAGCAAACCACACCCCAAGACCTTGTTTATAACAAAATGGGAGGGACCACATTTGAAGACTCTTTCATGGCAACTGAAATCATAATTAGCATAGCTATCTTCATATGTTGCAAGATAATTTCTCTTCTGGAGGGGGTGGATGTTAAAGTATATGTAAATAATCAATTAAAATGAAGGGCTTGTTACTGGTTTGCTTTCTAGCTGCGATTTGGTAGACAAACTTGGGTAATGTACATTCTTGAGCCATCATTGCAAATTAAAATGTAAAAAGGCAAAGGGGTTTTGGAAAGGGATCTTCTGCTGCTTTCTGGTTCACACGTCATCCTTTTTGAAGGGAAAAGAGTCACAACTGCGTGACTTCTTGAGCTGGGCATGAACTAAGCAACTAGTTCAGTGCGGTGAAGGCAACTGTATGGTCCTTCAGTTCTCAAGCATGGCTGAGAGCAAAAGTGAGTACTGAGCACAGCAACCTTTATGGTATTAGCTATAATTATAGGCTGCCGTTCTTTGTCAGAACAGGAGGAAAAATCAAATATTTACTATTGGGGATAAATGGAGAAGCAAGAGCTTTTTTTGAGTGTATGTGGGCAGAGAGTGGGCCTGGTCCTGTACTCTTAAACAGGCTGATCTGAAAGGTGTAGGCACCTGCTTCTGCTCTTTGTCAGTAGATGCAAGAGACACAGTGATCATGTAGAAAGGTCCAGAGCTGACAATATGCCATGGCTGACTTTGGAGCTTTTTGTATTTTTAGTGTTGCTGGTGGCAGAGATACTGACAGCACAATGATCCCAGCTCCCTTCAAGTGAGAAATGGTTCACACTGTAAAAATAAAGCTTGATGAAAGCAGCCCTGTATCCTCTGAAATGAGGACTGCAGCTCTTGAACTTTTAAAATGACCTTTTTCCCCCCAGTTCTTTAGAGGAGACTTGTAGGGTTTTACTGTTAGTGTGGATTGCCTGGACAGCTCTCCCAAACAGCATTTACTGGGAGCACTCTCTTTTGCTCTGGTCTGGCACTGAAGCTGAGCGTTAGGAGTTTTTAAACCCAGATCCAGTTTGGCATCCCCAATACCATTGTGAATTGTTCTCTCCTCCACTTCAGCCAGATGTTGGTCCCTTCAGTAAAGAAGCCTGTAATAGTTAATGCTTCCCTCTGCCTGTTCCTCTGATGTGTAATCAGAGAGACCATGTGAGCTTGTGATACCAGAGCATCTTGTCTCTGGCCATCTACTCTGGGTGCTTTCTGAGGCAGAGAGATCTATTTCCAGACAAGTGACACTTGGTTTCAGGGGGAGAATCTGGGTCTTCAGCAAAAGGTTTTACATAGACTTGAAATAAAGAAAGGGGAGGGACCATGAGTGAGAAAAAATATTTTAGTAACGCTTGTGGTTTACGAGGTCTTACAATATTTCAACAAATGGCATGTGCATACTGTACAAAGGCAGCTGTAGAAACAACCTTCAGAGAGTTGATACCTCTTTTAATTAATTAATTACTTGGGCTCTATAAAAGGACATTCACAGATGCACCAGGAGCACATGATTTTAGCACAAAATACTGGTACTGAGTCTCCACACCTTTAAAAGTTGTTAGTCCTATCTAAACCCTCTTCCTTGTAGCAACATATCGTAAGATATGCAAGGTCGCTCCTCTGAGGCCCTGTCTGCACAGCGGGACTGAGGTGAAGGCCTGGGTTTGCCCTGGGATCTGTTGGGGTGAGGTTTGATGAGGAATGCAGTTCTCTCACCCAGAGTTGTGCATCCTCGTGCGAACACCTGAAATGAGTGGAGCAGCTCATTGCATTTTCACATGCAGGGAAATACACACTTCTGTAAAATCAAGGTTGCTTGTTTGTTCTGTGCCTGCTCTGTAGTGCAGAGCTGCTTTGCGCGTGTTCGTGTGTAAGGCAGATGAAATGACTCAGCTCCAGTAACTGAAATAATGATTCAGCTAAAAGTTTAAACAAAAGTTGCAGGATGGCAAAAAAGCCTTGTGTGGACTTTCCACTGTTCCAACAACTACTTATGACCTTTCATACAGTCAGATAAGTGGCTTTATCAGACAAAAAACTGAAGCAGGAACCCAGCTTGTTAACAGAATCACTTGGTTTGCAAGTGACATTTCTTTCCTTCCCTTTACAAGCTTGATTGCCACATTTTAAATGGCAACATTTATTCTAAGAAGAGTTGACTGAGACTTTAGCCACATCATTGATTTATGCACCAGATACTGTCAAATTGTATTTGTGTTAAGGAATGAGCCATAAGCAGGGAACTGGAAACTGTGGCTTAAAAGGTGAATATCCTCTGGATATCTACATTCAGATCTTAGGTCACAGCTTAAAATGAATATTAACAACTCCTAGAGTCTACAAGGGAGTGTGTTTTTTCCTTTTTTTTTTAATTCAGTTGAGTAAACCAATGCCCAGTTGGCACTGTTAAAAACAGGATGGAGACTGGCTAATAAGTCAGGTCAGACTTCAGGTGCATCTGTAGAGCAGCGTACAACCATATATAAGAGGTTCAGTTTATCAATTGATTTATTAGATTTATTTGTTCATCTGGGACTTTGAGCAACCTGATCTAGTGAAAGATATTCCTGCCCATGGCAGGAGGGTTGGAGTACATGATTTTTAAAGGTCCCTTCCAACCCAAACCATTCTATGATTCCTCTCCATTACAGGTACAGCTCCATAAGAAGGAGGACGATGCCAATGTACGGAGCATAGGTTCTTCAGAACTGATTCAGTCCTTTCCAAAAATCCCAAACTTTGGCAGCTGATCATTGGAACGGATTGTGTTTCCTCTCTTCTATCTCATTTAGAGAAGGGAAAACTTAAAACATGCAACAAGAGGGATAAAGAAAGCAGGGAAAATGGCAACCTGTTACAGCTGTGCGCCTCAGGCAAACCTCATAGCATGCTCCCAAATCACAAATCTTGTTCCAAATCATATGGATGTGAGCGTTTCTCAGTGAAATGGTTGTCTAGTTTGGGTGGCATGGGAGAGGGGGTTAGGCTGTAAAAAACAGCTATTTTCTTAGATATAATCTTAGAAATAGCTTAAAAATCCAGCTTGAGGTAGTTGCCTGTTTTGGAAAATTGCAACACAAGGAGCTAAAACTTAGCCAAGTTGCGTGCAATAGAGAACAGAGCTGGATGCTGAAAGGTCCTGGGCAGCCTGTACCAGGAGTACAGTAACATAATGTGTAACAATGTAAACATAACATTTACTGTAATGTAAAGTATAGCTGAGATAGGTAGAGAGAGAACATTTAGCAGCTTCTGGTGTGTTTACTCTGGAGAAATTGTAAATGGATGTTAGAGAACCTGCTTCATGACTGCCATTTAGATTAGGAAGCCAGGCAGATAAATATTGCAGTAGAAAATGCTGAAATGCCAACAGCCTCAGACATTTAGGCAATGTTCTTCTGGGAACCTACAGGACAAAGAAAACCAAGCAGATACCGAGATACCTTCTTTACCTAAGAATATAACTCATCAGAGTCCTAGGAAAATCAAATCAAGCTGAGCATGTTGTTAACTGGGCTGTTTCAGCTCCACAAAGATTCCTTTAAAATGCAGTTGCTTGATTAAAATAATTTCCTTAGTATTTTCAGCATGAACAGAAATCCATGGCCTTTCTCATTCCCCAAATAACTTCTGAGTGACTTATTTCTTCAAGACCAGGTATTTTAGCACCATTTTGTTTTCTCCTCTGTCTCTTCTGCCTGTAGACTCACTAATGTTCCTGAGCATGTTAATTGAGGTGTACATCTGCAAGGAGTTTCAGGACTACGATCCTCTAAACAAGGCTCTCCTGGGGCATTTACATGGAGAGGAAAGCCGGGAGTGGGAAAGGAAAGCTGGATGGGTAGTGAGGTAATTAAGTTTCTGCAGGACCACTTGGAGCCAGAGCCAGGAAACAGCAATCATTGCCTGGCTCAAGTCAGTCCCATAAGCTCAAAAATGGTAGTTAGGATTGGTGTTACTACAAGGAAGGTGAAATATATTGCTTTTTCTTTCACTGCTCTGCCCAGTGAAAGCTACTGCATGAAGCTGGGAAAGTTTGCATGTCAATCATGGTAGTAAAGCATGAGTATTGCTTTGGGTAGAGCCCTGTAATCAGCTTGGAGGAAAGAATTAATAAAACATCTTAAATATGTTATAAGAATGATGTAGTCCTTAAACCTCCCCATAAATGTGCAAACTGCTGAAGGGGGTCTCTCCTTAAGAAGCCCTATATTTAAATATTGCAATCAATAATTATATGAATTGCAGAGTAGACACCAGACAAAGTATTGACGTATCTTAGCAGTGTCTTAGCTCCCAGCCAGCCGTAGAAATGCCTGTCTTCCCCTTCTGTTGTCTGGAAGCAGTTTGCATGTTGGGGAAGATGCAATATATTTCACCTTCCTTGTAGTAACACCAATCCTAACTACCATTTTGGCAGCTCACGGCTTGGATAGGCGTACACTTTGCTGGGTGAGAAACTGGCTGGATGGCCGAGCCCAGAGAGTGGTGGTGAATGGAGTGAAATCTAGTTGGCGGCCGGTCACGAGCGGTGTTCCCCAGGGCTCGGTTCTGGGGCCGGTTTTGTTCAATGTTTTCATCAATGATCTGGATGAGGGGATTGAGTGCACCCTCAGCAAGTTTGCAGATGACACCAAGCTGGGTGGGAGTGTCGATCTGCTCGAGGGAAGGAAGGCTCTGCAGAGGGATCTGGATAGGCTGGATCGATGGGCCGAGGCCAACTGTATGAGGTTCAACAAGGCCAAGTGCCGGGTCCTGCACTTTGGTCACAACAACCCCATGCAACGCTACAGGCTTGGGGAAGAGTGGCTGGAGAGCTGCCCGGCAGAAAAGGACCTGGGGGTGCTGGTCGACAGCCGGCTGAACATGAGCCGGCAGTGTGCCCAGGTGGCCAAGAAAGCCAACAGCATCCTGGGTTGTATCAGGAATAGTGTGACCAGCAGGAGTAAGGAAGTGATCGTGCCCCTGTACTCGGCACTGGTGAGGCCGCACCTCGAGTACTGTGTTCAGTTTTGGGCCCCTCAGTACAAGAAGGACACTGAGGTGCTGGAGCGTGTCCAGAGAAGGGCAACGAGGCTGGTGAAGGGACTAGAAAACAAGTCTTATGAGGAGCGGCTGAGAGAACTGGGGTTGTTTAGTCTGGAGAAGAGGAGGCTGAGGGGAGACCTTATTGCTCTCTACAACTACCTGAAGGGAGGTTGTAGGGAAGCGGGTGCTGGACTCTTCTCCCAAGAAACTAGCGATAGGACGAGAGGAAATGGCTTCAAGTTGCGTCAGGGGAGGTTTAGATTGGACATTAGGAAGAATTTCTTTACTGAAAGAGTGGTTAGGCATTGGAACAGGCTGCCCAGAGAGGTGGTGGAGTCGTCTACCCTGGAGGCGTTCCAAAAAGGTATAGATGTGGCACTCCAGGGGCTAGTTTAGGAGTCACGGTGGTGTTAGTTGATGGTTGGACTTGATGATCTTAGAGGTCTTTTCCAACCTAATGATTCTATGATTCTATGATTCTAAGATGGTCCAGGCCCCGTGGATCCTTCTGAGTTATCAGCTGATGTTCTTGGAGTCTAAATATCACAATATTTGGAATAAAATCTGGGACGTTAAGTTAGAAGTCATTGCACATTCAGTACCGAAGCCACTGCCCAACTCATGCAGCCTGCTGGGTGGGTCCTTCCTGTCCCCAGCGGGACAGAGCAGTGATTGCATCCAGCGCTTTTTGCAGGATGCTGGTAAGGGCATGGCTCAGTGCTCTGAGGTTGCACAGAGGGTAACCTAGATGCAGGAGGTTGAAATTGAAGAATCATCCAGACTTGAACACTGCTTCTTCCCTGATGCTGATTAGGTGGCTAGCATGAAAGGTAGTTATTTGATATGATGGCAGTTAAAGTCATATCTATGTGGTGCTCACATAACTGGCCAATATAATTAGCATTGTGACTTTATGGAGAATAACTATATAAGCTGCTTTTGATAATGCGCTGATTTTGTGATGACACAAATTGGCGATGCGTTTTGTGGGAAGTCTCAGGCTGGCTGCTACGCAACTTGGACTCTTCTTTGTGATCACCCTTGTTGGGCTTGAGCTCTTGCTTTTCATTTCTTTGAGACTGTGTTACTGGTATTGAGGAGGCACTGACATTTCAGATCCTTTCTTCATTTGGACTTCTTCATTTTGCTTTTTATCGTCTATGGAAACTGGTCTATTCTAACACTGTCCTGGCTAGATCTCATTTCGAGCTGATATTCAAACACACTCTACTGCCACATGAGGCCAGCTAGTGAGTATTTGCCAAACAGAAGCTGGGCAAGACACAATGGACTGGATTTGAATGAGTGAAGTAAAAATGGAAATTACAGGAATGTAATTTTGAATGTCTCAGTCACAATCCATTTGTTAGCAACAGAATGCCTTTTGGAGATTGTCTGAAAACTTGGGAAGAATACGGGACATACCATGTCACCTTTGCTCACACTGAATAGACCGTTGTCCTGCTGCAAGACTCCAAAAGATGTGTTGCCCAGCAAGAGTTTTGCTGGCAGAATTGACTTCGGAAACAGGGAAGGAATTGAGTATATAGCCTGGGACTTGAAACACGACGATCAGAGTACAGTTATGCTCCATTCTCTTTTCTAGATAGATCTGTGATATTTAAAGAGAGAGAAGAATACACTGCTCTCTGATCTGGAAAAAGTTGTACTTCAATATTAATATGAAAGTAGATGGGAAGAAGATCCCTGTCCAAATGAAGGTAGTTTTGTCATTTATCCTTTAATAATCGTCTTATCTTAACAGGGAAGCATAGCATCTGTGTGATGATTAATCTTTGACTCTATTTGGTTACTGAATGTTATTGATTAAAAAAATGGCTTAAAGTAAACATATTGTACTGCCTTGGACACATTCTGTTTGGGAACTGTTTCATTTGAACATCCTATTTCCCTGGCACTTTTCAGTGATGACTATATGGGAAATACCATTTTTAAAGTATTACCTGGCAGATGTGATTTATCTCTGCCTCCACGTCGGACTTCTGTGCAGATGCTCTGAGAAAACACAAATGGGACACAGGTTGTCTCTGTGCCACTCATTGCCGTGTTTGCTCTGAGCATGGTCTTCAGAGGAACTTCTCTATTGCCACCAAGGACTGTGATTTTTTTTTAACATGTGCATGGTGCTCCCACCCATCCAAAGCATTTGCTTGGAGCAATTTTGTAAATAGTGAGACTTCTGGGAATGCAGAGAGTTTTCAATAACCTAGTGAGGAAGGAAGACACTACACCCTAGGTCTGATCCTGACATTTTTGCTCATGCTCAAAGAGTTCTGTTGACTTGGAGAAACCAGGAGCGCAGGCATGACGGGGCCGTGCTGCTAATGATAGTCCTCTTGGATGTCACATTCCTTTTTGCAATGCAAGACCAAGACTTTTAGTGAATTCTTTACAAGCTGGTTTATAGTCTCAGTTAAGCAATGCATCCATTATTCATTGAGTTTATTATGATAGTTCCTAGGGACCAAATAAGAGTAGGGCTTAATTACGGTGGGCATCAGAGCCCCTGCCCCCTGAGCAGGTTGTATAGAAGAGGAGGGCAGGCAAGATGGGGAAAGGGCTGGCTGCAAGGCACTTGGTTACAGACTTAGCCTTGTTCTTGTTCAGCAATGTATGTGCTTGAGCGCTATGTGAAATGGCAGCCTGATTTCTGTGCTCTGTCTGTGTTGATGTGTGGGCTGCAGAGAGGAATGCTGTGAAGTGTGTGAGAGCATGACATGAATGGAGAGCAGAAGATTGTTCCATATTTCCCTTTCTTCTCTTTTTTTTTTTCTCCCCTCCTTTCATGCCTGCCACCTTTTTCTGATCTAGCTTCTTTTTGTGTTGTCTTTGGAAATCAGCTGGGCTACCTTGGTGAAAAGGTTGCTTTCAAGGTGTGATGACTTAGAAACCACAGCCAGTCCTGGTGAGCAGAGAGGCCAGATGCGGATGTGAGACGGCCTGGTGGCTCCTGGGCTCACAGCCTTCCTGAAGGCTGGGGGAACCAGGAGGGCTGAGGCTGTCATGGGGCTGTAGTACTGTTTGTAGCTGAGTTGATTTAATTTCTATAGAGTGAGCGCTAAGGCATGCCGGCAGTGCGCGTGGGCCTTGTGTAGGGTAGGTGAAAGAAGCCCTGGTTTTGGGAAAGCCAACCTGCTGGACCCAAGTGCGAATTTTTCACACGCACATACAAATCTGTGCTTGACTCCACCTTCTAGCTGGTGCGAGTCTGGATGAGCATGAAGGAGGAAGCATCCACCAACTTTACAGGGTCTTCCTCGGTCTGCTTAGTTCTGTTCAAACGGGGCTCGGTGGTGCATGCCACAGTGTCATGCTGGGACATCCTGCTCAGAGAGCTGTACTGCTCGGCATCGCATGAGTACCTGCGGGGTTGTAACAGTCTCCAGGGGAGCTCATGTTCCCTTCATGGAACACAGTGACTAGCATGACTTGGGACCTCATGCATTGAGCAGTTAGGAGATTCTTGTTTTGGTATCTCAAGGTGATCCTAACAGTAGGTGCAGGGTCACTGTAAAAGGCTCGTTTGGTAGAGTGCTGCTTGCTGCTTCTCTCACTATTCCCTGCCCAGGGGTTAAGCTGTCAATGTGGCATCCACCCAGCCAAGCCTTCTTCTTCCTTTTACTTTAGAGGCATCTGAGTTCAGCTCCCTGGGGCAGAGCCCATGGACTCAGAGGTGCAAAGGTTCAACTACTGTGAACTCTGTCCTGATTTTGGTACTCCTCCTTAAGTGTACAAGGGCTTTTGATGTGTAACCTAGGTATGCGCTAGCTAGTGTTAGTTGTAGCCAGATCTGCACTTTACCGCTCTTCAGGGATCTGTCCTCCACCTTTGTGTTTTACAGAGCCCTCCAGGCTTCACACTTTTCTCACCGCACTAGTTCTGATTTACTGCTTCTACCATGAAACAGCCTTCTAGACCACAGATGCACTGTGTGCTACAGTACGTGCCTCTGGAGGTGCAGCTGCAGAGGGGGTTATCATCTGCTTCCCTGCTATTCCTGCTGCAGAAACACAAATAGGACCTCCCT
Organism: Fregata magnificens; assembly: GCA_013389945.1. Taxonomy (NCBI): domain Eukaryota; kingdom Metazoa; phylum Chordata; class Aves; order Suliformes; family Fregatidae; genus Fregata; species Fregata magnificens. Next base: position 26,980 of record WAAD01002378.1, read on the forward strand.
GGGGTACTCTGACCACTAAGGAGTGAGCTCAGCTGCTGGGATGCGGCTGTTGGGGTCCCTTTGGCAGCGCAGGTTGTGTCAAAGTTGTATAGAGCACCCAGTGCTCTTGTGCAGACATTGGAGTCAAGATTTGGGCAGGGGGCATCTTAACTACAGATTTGCCATCCTATGAACTCTACTGGAGTTTGGGAAGTTTGGCATTTCAGTATCCAGAAGGGGCTCAGCCCATTTTTTTAATGAAGTAATGGCCTTTTCTTCTTTCAGTCTGCTGCTAATAAACTTGTACACTAAAGAGAAAGGAATAAATTGGGAATGGCGCCAGTGGAAATGGGCAGAGACAAAGGTGGAGTCAACAAAGTTGACTTTTGAGTCCAATATTGGACTTTGAGGCTCATCTTCTTGTGGGAGGTTGGGGGGAGGTGGGTTTGCCTCCATTCCTGCTGAACTCCTACAGAAAAGACACCCATTTTCTTCCATTTTTATGGCATCATAATACTGATCTAAATTGGAACAGCACGTGCCAAGAAGTTGTCTTTCCACTGAGAACTTGCTAAAATGCTTTTTATGGAAGTTTTCCCTATGGTTAGAGATCCTTTCAGGATTTTTCTTTTTCAGGAGCACAGTAAGTTACTGTGTAAGCCCCTCTGCAGCCTCTGCCAATGCCAGCCTGCCTGTCTGAAGGTGGAAACCAGAGGGGCCAGCCAGCAGGTCCCCTGAAGCACAGTTGCCACCATGTTGGCTGCTTGCAGCCAACCGCTGTGGAAGGTGACAGGGTGACACAATGGTGTGACTCATTTTCTAAGCTGCTCCCTTTACATTATGGAAACTATTGGCAAAGACTGAAAATTCAGCCCATAACAAAATAAATGGGTAATTGTGGCTGGGCAGTGGGGGTGAGTGCATGTGCATCAGTTAGCATGCCTTTTAATTTTTTTTTTCTTCTGTCTATGTTTTAGATCTCTCATCTTGTGAACCTTTGGGAATGAACAAGTGATTTAGGATCTAAAGGACACCTAACTCAATGCTATCCAAAATTTGGTAGCTGCCTGTTGGTGGTGCAGATTTGAAGATGCAGCGCATGTGCTCTGAGAGATGGAACATTATGCCATGCTATGTACTTTAGCTGTCCAGGTAAGCAGCTCCCTCCAATCCACACCACAAGCCCTTACACTGCAGGGTAATAAAACAAGACATCCACATAGGTGGTGGTACTTTGTCAAGAAATTCTCATCAAGAGCTGTGTGCACAGAAAATATTTGAGGGATTTGCAATGAAAATAAAGGGATAAAGACCTCTGAACGCAACTGGAAAGTCCAGCATGAAGGTGGGGAGCGGAGGTCAGGCACATGGAAAGACGCACGCTCTTCTACCTTGGAGAAAAGCAAGTATCACATCAGCTCCATAACAGCAGAACAGCCTTGCTCTTGGAGGTCGGGCTGTCAAGAGATGACTTTCTCAAACAGACCAAGATCTTTTTCATGAAGTAAGCCAAACTCATGCATGAGACTTTTTTTTCAGTTTCAGGGGGGAAAAAAAAGCTGTTTTGAAATGCTGTTTTGATTAGGTCTATGTAATACAGCATCCTGCCTTAGTCAACATTCAGTACACCTAAGAATTAGGGACAAAAGGCCCTCTGTCCCACCATGCCCAGTGCTTCTGTAAGTGTGAGGAGCTGTACTAGTTACTTGTATTATACGAAAAGAAAACTCTATAAATCTGTTTCCTTCTGATGTTATGACTATCCCTTGCTGAATGTTTGTGTGTGGGTAATTCTGGTTACAAAATATCTCCTCGCTTACAATTTCCTTATCAAAATTAGAGATAATCAGAACTCTCTCATGTGTAATTGTATGGGACCAGGTCAGCACTACTTTCTTGCCAAGAATTTTTCCTGAGCAAATAAGAGATCTAGCTGGCATTCATGTAGATGGGGGGGTTTTTGTGTGGGGTTTTTTGTTTGTTTGTTTGGGGTTTTTTTGGCAATGCATGTAGATGATTTCATTTGCTTATCCTGCTTAAGTTTGCCAGCATTGTTTGGAAGTCTTAGCTCTACATTGTCTCAGGTAGATGGCTGACAGGCTGACAAGCTAGATGTCCCCATGGTTGAACTTTTTTTATTCCTGGTTTGGCTGCTGGGTAGTTGAATACTGGTCATATATATGCCTTTTTGTATCTTCATTTCTCTGTCAGTGAATATGAGACTAGCATTAGTATCTCCTGTAAGGGTCTTAGAGTGGAAAATGCTGGATATGACCTCAGTGGTGATGCTGCCAAGTTCTGGGGTGCTTTAGAGATGGCAGTGATACAGACTGGGATGGTATGGATGTTTACCATTCATTCCTTTACCATCTGCTACACAACAGGAGCAGCAGGGCTTTTCTACAGAAAGAAAGTTCCCCTTTTTAGGTCTCTAAGTTGCTGTAGAAAATACAGAGCATCTTCTTTTGCTTTTAGAAGGAAATGAACCTAAACAAAGCACTGACTGCCATGGACTCTAGGCTGATAGCCAGAGTCACTATCCTTTAAGGGCACATTAACAGCAACCTTCAGTTCAGAGGTGTTGATTTGTACGTCTCCCTTGAGATGCCAGAACGGAGACAAGGCATGTATCCCTTTTGCATTGCTCAATGCTGCTGGACCAGTCACTGTCACTGGGAAAAATGTTTGTTCTGCTGTTGGCCTATCTTGTGGACAGGGATTTGGAGAGGACACAGTAAAGGTGACGTTGCAGGTGAATGCAAGCTACCAGACAGAAACAACTCTGAGACTGTAGGCTTTCCTATAGCCAGATGATGTTAATAGATCCCACACTCCACTGCATGCTTTAGAGTAAGGCATGGTCTTCAAAATAGGCCAAATTCACAGACTTCTGTTTGCACCATGATCATCTCTGGAGAGAAATTTCTCCCTGATTAACATAGGCCTAGAAGCATTCACAATAAATAGGCCTTACAGTTTTGTCTTCAGTGTACCGCAGACATTTGGTCATATCTTCAGCTGGTGAAAACTGGCATCGCTTTGTTGCCTGTCCAAGTCAATTTACAATAAGTGAAGATTGGTCTTTCTGTTCTACTTCACATGAAGGTCATGTAACTTTTGTGGCTTTGTGCAATATGTTCTTTTTAAAGAGAAATGAATGTGCAGTTGTGTTTTATTTTGCAATGATCTTCTAAAGTACCCAGTTCAAAGATTGGGCGTGCTTGACACACTTTCCACCCATTTCTTTCAAATTAATAATTCTCTGATGCCTCTCACATGATGTGTTGGTCCTGTGAGGGTTTGAGCTTTGATGGAAGGGGAGTCTTTGAACAACAAGGGAGGACTGGAAAATCTGGGGAACTTCTGTTTTAGACACTTTGATATGGTGCTGGTACTCTATCCTACTGTTAGGCTGTTTCAGTATTTCCAGTCTCAGAGGGTCATTTCATAATAGATATGGGAAGGATTCTCACTTGGCTTGTCTGCAATTTTCTTAGTTGCTTGGGAAAGACCGTAATAACTTGCCCACTAAGACTACCAGTACCTTGTTTTCAACAGGAACTAAGAGCAGGATGCTTCAAAGGAATAATGTAGAAAGTTGGAGGTGAACCAGCCCCCGCTGAGGAAAGGTGTCATCCTAAAGCCTCAGTAGGAAAGCTGGGAGGCAGACGTTTTTCCATCCCTCTCTTTTCTTCTCTGTGATGATCAAGAGCGTCAGCTGCTACTTACTGTGAGCAAAGCTTTAAGAATTTCTCACAGATAGCGGAGACATGAGTCGTTCTGCAGGCCTACTGAAATGAAGACTCAGCTTTCTGCACAGTCAGGCTTTGAATCAGATCCCCCAGTGTGGCAGGGAAGTGGGTTGTTAGCTAGGCATCCTCCAAACCTGCCTCCAAAGGGATCCTGAAGATGAGAGCTCAGAACTCTCTAGGAAGCTGGCGGAGTCTCGAAGCATTTACAGGAACAAACTGACTTGAGAGGATTTCAGGCACTGCAAGCAATGAGGAGGAAGTGTCGCCTTTGAAAGCCAGTAGACTTTGGGCTCCAAAAGCCAGCAGAGGTTTTCAGGACCCACTACCTTTTCTGAGAAGAAAACCACAGAGTTTCTTTACCGAAAGAGTGGTTAGGCATTGGAACAGGCTCCCCAGAGAGGTGGTGGAGTCGTCAACCCTGGAGGCATTCAAAAAAGGTATAGATGTGGCACTCCAGGGCCTAGTTTAGGAGTCATGGTGGTGTTAGTTGATGGTTGGACTTGATGATCTTAGAGGTCTTTTCCAACCTTAATGATTCTATGATTCTATGAGTTTGAACTACGAATCCACAGCCACCCCCAAGCTATGGATAAAGCCCAGAGTATCTTTAAAGTCCAAGCCCAGCAAGCCTGGCATGAGTGGTTGGGAGGAGGAACTGTCCTACAAGACAGGAGCTCAACTGCTTGAAGAGTATCAGGGTGCATCACAGAGTAATGGGGGAAGAAACCAGCAGTTTCACAAGCAGCAGTAGGAGTCAGATCTGCTTTCTAACATGTCCTTCTGGGCATTCTCTGGTGTTGAAGGAGAGTTCAGTTTATCAGCCCTTCCCCTAGTAGGGGCACCAACAACATACTTTCCTGCTCTGTTTGACCCCCAGTTTTCTCAAAATTCATAGGAACTTGGTATGTTGGTGGCTTCTCTTCTTGTTCCAATTCCAGTTGAAGTTGGACGATTCCCAGAGGCAACGGGGCATATGGTGTGACCGCACATATGGGTTGTCTCCCTTATGCATTGGGAGGAAATGGCTGCAGATCACTTCTGTGGTGGAAGGTGTCACTTTCATAGGTCTGATCTCCAGGAAGAATCACCGCTAAAGAGAAAAAGGTGACTGCTCTGTGACACAGAGTGCATCTGTCAGTGCTGTTTCACTTTGAGGCAGTCAGTAATTCATCTCAAAGGTCTTGTTTGCACTTGATGCTGCCTCAGAAATCCTGAGTCACTCTTTACCTGAATTCACCCAGCTACATCTGTTTACTCTACGGTTGTATGATGGTTGGGAAAGTCCTCAAGTACAAAGAAAGTCGAAACTGGCTCCTTCCTAAAAACTTAGTCCTGATGCTTTTATGAGAAAGCAGGTTGGATGTCACATTCCTTGATAAAACACAACTGCGTGTCCGTCCCAACATTTCTCAGGTGTTGAGACACAGCTTAGTTTTGCTGTCTGTTTGTGCTCAGGTTCTCCTGGCTGTTGAACTCCAGGAGGGCCAACACAGATTTATACCTCTAAGACGTTCAGTACAAATTACGTTTATGTCAAACAGAAACATCTCAGACTACCCTCTCAGTTCTTGCCCTGAAAATGGTTATAGGTCTGTATCAGTGTGGAAGAACCAAATGAACAATTTTCTTTCCTATTTTTGACTTTGGAGAGTGTTTGGGGCCATGTTCAGCTCAGCTCTGGCCTACATTTACTGCTGTCTGTGTACATGCATGTCTGTGTCACTTGGATCACTCTGTATTTGCTGAGGGTTAAGACTGTGTACGCAGCTAGTTGCTGGGGTCATCTGAAGTGCGTTTACATTTATTCTGCTGTAACTTCGTCATGAATTTAAGCTCTGAAGGGCACCAAGCAATTGCACTTATCAGTAGGAGCCCTGGTGCTCACCTCTTGCGATTGGGCCCTTTTTTAAGTTATCTTCAACCTCAGTCATCACTTGCAGTCCTGAGAGCTTAAAATTGGACAATTTTTTGAGTATTCATTAAGCTCTAAAAACTTAAACAGTGAAACCTCTATAAAAGCACCTCTGAAAGCTGAAGAAGAAAAATATAACTGCCTGTAACGAAACTTGCCTGCTGGTAGCCATAAATCAGTAGGTTTTTAGCAGCTTTTGATGAGCGTCTTAATGGGGCCTATCAATCTGACTGCATTTGGAGTTTCGGCCATTGTTATACTGCCTGAGTGATCACAAATCTTCTGATGACAGAGGTAACTTGAGAAAGATTTAGCAGAATGTGAGTCTCTAACAACCGCTTAAAGTCACTAGTGTGCATCTTTCCAGGATGCACAGAGACTACGCTGATGCCATTTTGTCTTTTGTGGCAGCTCAACTATTGGTCTTCCCATGGCTCCTACCTTCATTTTCTACCTGTAGGCAATAACATTCACTCCTGTCATACCTGGCCCAGGAGACATGGAGTAAAAATTCACATAAAAGAGAGAAACTAGAAAAGCAGTGTATGAGCCAATGTCATCAGAAATTTGGGATGGTAGAAAATTTGGGCCGCCACTGCCACTTCCCAGTCATATAATTCACTTTCCTCTAGCAATGGATGCAACGTAGCTACTTGAGAGTCTCACCCCCTTTATTTTGGTCCTGTTTCAAGGCTAATGGTAAAGCAAAAAGGTATCCATGAACATCCTGTGGCTTAGGAACTTGAGGAAGTGTAAATTGAGAGTTTTAGGCACTTGTCTTCAACCAGCTATCCCAAAGGCTGTTTGAGCTGTAAAACCCGTCCGTCACTTCAGCTACTGATTCCAGTGCCACTGCCAGAGAAAGATCAGTCAAGCTGGATTATCAAAGTCAAAGCCAGAGACAGCTCTTGTGGGAAGTGGTTGAGAAAGTCTCATGTATTAATTCCTTATTGCGTAGGAAATAAAAAGGGGATTGTGCATGAGGGGTGGGAATGCCCTGTTTCTCATTATCTGAATGCATGGTCTTGAAAGAGAGGGTGGAGCCCCAGTGCAAAAGATAAATCATATAAATGGTGTTTGTTTCCCTGTTTTTGCCTTCCAGTGCTCTCTTCTGGGAGCTGGAGACCAGGGGCTTTGCATGTGAACTTTTATACATGGCCAGTAGTAAGAGTGGGTTGGTTTTTTTGTGATGAGAAAGAGCCAGGCATGGAGAAATGGAAAAACCAGACCCAAAAAGTGAAGTGAAAGCTATTTACTCATAAGAGAGCAACCACTGTGACTTTAGAGGTGTAAAGGCAGGCCCAGATCTCTGTCTGCATTCAGCAGCGTTGGTTCTGCTCCAGGTGCTGGCACTGCTGCTGGCTTCGAGAGCCATCACAATGCAGAGCTGTCACTGGGGCTGACAGATTGACTGTGCCATGGGGAATGGATGTGACTGATGGCATATGTCTGTGCCGGTAGTGGGTATCCCCTCCTGGGAGTGAGCGGCCCTGGCAGCTTAGCACGGGGCGCAGCGGCCTTGGGAGCCGCAGTTTCGGAAGAGCGAGAGGAGCATCTGGAAGCGTCTTTGGGGCATGCATGTGAGCAGAAGGCAGTGATTTGCACTGGTCCATGAGATGCACTGTGGTATGATTCAGTAACTAGCCCTGTCTCTTGGCTCGGTTCAGAACATAAAGCAACTCAGAAGCCTTTTTTAAAATCTTTTTCTGCTGGAAGCTGGGGTTTTTTGATAGGTATGTGTGTCCCAAAAGCAGCTATTTCTGTCAGGACATTTCAGGGCTTTTTTGGGGAGGGCATGAGAGGGGGAACCCGAGCAAAATGCTCAGGTTTTGCTAACCAAACCCCAACTTTTCCCACACTTCTACCCCCCCAGGTAGGATTTCTTGGGGGGTTGTATGTGTTTTTCACCTGGATTTTAGAAAAGAAAGCTTATCTGGGAACCGAAACCTCCTTCAGAAAAATACTGATAAACCTTTTCCAGTTCCACGAAATGTTTCTCGGAAGGCAGGAAAAAATTCCCTCCCTGTGGTTAAACACGGCTGAGCAGTGGATGGGCAAGATGAAGCTTGATGGTGGTGAAGGGCCCCATATGCCCTGGGGCTCACGGGCACAGGCTCTAAGCTGGCAAAAGCCAGCAAGCTCCCACCTATGCCTGCAGTGAACCAGGAACTGCAGCATTGGGAACATGTCCCAGCAACAGCTCAGTAAGGCCTGAGCAAGAAGATACAGGTATTTGTTAAAGACCACAGTCCTAAATCTGTCTTCAGGGGGAAATCCATTGAAAACCAAGGAAGTAGCATCCTTTCTGGAACCATGGGGGAAGGTTCAACACCATCTGTGTCAATTAAGCAGAAAAAAAGAATGGCACAGCTCAAAATACACAACTGTAGCTTGCCCTGTGTGAGCTGGTAGTGCCAAGATACCCTCCAAAAAGTTGTTCAAGCTCCTCTGGTAGCAGACTTTTAGGACCACTGACGCAAGGCACAACTGCAGTGCAGGTAACGCTCTCCCTCCCTCCTGCATAACTTCATTTCTGGCTATTGCCCCTCATCAGATTTGATTAAAGTCTCCCAAACTGCATTAACAATGGTGCCATTAATTTTCATGGCTGCTGATTACAGTCGGCATGTTGCATTAGATAGTTCAATGATTAGGTCAAGCTGTGGTGGTGTTATAATGAAAGAGTGAGATGTGCTGTGCAGAGTAAAGTGAGCTGGGTTCTGCTCCGTGGTGACTCCCCCACCCCAGTGGGTCTTGCAGGAGTAGTTTGACTTGCATGCCCTATGGACAGGACATCACGTCACAGTGACTGACTTCCGTAATTGCTGCTGGTGTTGGCTGTCTCGGCAGAGAGGGCGAAGACTGAACGTGTTGCAGGGAAACAGCTCTGGGCTCGCTCTAGAAGACACCTCTTTAGTTAAGGGTCAGAGCACATGGACAGGCAGCAGTAAAAGGGGAGCTATTATTTGTGGACAGACAGCTGACACCAAGCTGCAAGGCTGCTTATTGCAGCGTATTGCACTGTAATTTAAAATCTGGGTGTATTTTTAATGCTAAAAAAAAAAAAAAAAGCTGAAAGTAAGTAACAGGAACAGGATCTGAAATAAAAGATTGCAAGAAATAAATTAGCAGCTTCCAAGAGCTACATGTCTGGGTATTGCTCTGGGTGGAAGGTGGCTTGTTTTCCAATATTAGCTCTCAGCTTATGCCCAAGTAGTGAGAACACGAACACTGGAGTATCTGTACCGGCTCTGGCCAAAGGCTCACCTTAACCCAGTACCCTGTCCCTGACTGTGACCAGTGACACATGCTTAGGGGAAGTGTAACAGAGAAACTCTTTGTAGTGTGATCCTTCCTCTGGCGTAACCTCTGGCCCATCGTCCCATCTTCTGGCATCAGCATCCTGGTGATTTTTGTTGGACCTGGTAATTGCAGTGGTTCTAGGTTTGGGTTTTGGGGGTTTTGTTTTTGTTGGGTTTTGGTTTTTAGTTGGTGGGGGTTTTTTTGTGAGAAGTACTGAACACTTGTGCTTTAATCACCTTTCTGCCCTTTGTGTCTCTACAGATCTCAATCACTTGCCACTGCCATCTCTTTCCTGAGCTGAGGCATCCTCTCACATGAATACAAGAGCTATGCAGTATGCAAAATCACTGGTCAGTCTGTTCTTCTTCTCTATGTGTTGTCTATACTTTCCAAGAGAGGGTGATGAGACTCCCCCCGACAAGAATCATGACTTAGGTGCATCACGGAGTCATTTTTTTATTGTGGCTTTAAAAAAGGAAGGCTTTACCTTTCTTTTCTCTAGCCTTTCAGTAATACTTTCTGAGATCCTGCATGCCTTTGTGACCATTCCTGAGCCTTGAGCTGGCATTTTTAAAGCGATATATGCAGCAGCCCTAAGCAAAATGGTAGGTGACTGTGAGAACAGAAGGAAGCACAGTATGCTCGTGAAGTGGAGAACTGCACATGCAGGTAGACGCTTCTTATTTTATACTTTGCCAGTGTGTTATTTGTGCTCTCCAAGCATGGCCAGTGTCCCTTCAGTGCACATCTGTTTGGTCTGCCTTGGAAGTGACCTGACTGCAGTAAGCAAGACAAGCAGAGCAGAACATTTCTAAATTCTTGGTCATATTTGAGAACTCTCTGAATTACTGGCTGGTTTATGTGGATGCTATGCTAGAAAGAAAGAGGAAACATTGGTTTGAGTTGTAGATTACAAGTGTTTCAGAATGACCTTGCAATCTCCTGCATGCGGAGTCAGCCATGTATCAGACACTGGTGCTGTTAAGTAACAGCAATGTAATCTGGCCCTGGGGGTTATTCCGCGTACATCCCCTGCTCATTTTGTGGTTTTGAATTTCCCTAAAACAGTTTTTTCCTAAACTTAAGCAGTGAAGATGAAATCCCCCCTCGATGCATTCTTATTCATTTTTGTAGATGTTATTGTCTTGCTGAGAAAATGAATTTGATCGTGAAATGCTATGTTCCCATTTCTCGGCTCTCCCCTTCAGTGTCTGGAGACCTCCATCCCCTTTTGTATAAGTTTTTGTATAAAGCTCTTGTTGTACAGCACATGTATACATATGCATGTGCTATATATAGACTATACAGCTTCTTCTACTTCACTGAGAGCAGGTGAATTTCTACCTGTTAATCAGAGCTGCAATAAGGACTGGCTTTCCAGTTCTTGCTTTTATTTATCTAAGTTGCTTTTATTTACCTAAGTACAAGCCCTCTTCCCGCTCTTGGAAATTTCCACTGGCTCCACTCATATAAGGCTTCAGGATTTGACTTAGTCTGTTCAGACCAACCTTGCTGGTCAGGGTTATTCTATCCGTTTTTATTCAATAACAGAGTTAAGTTGGTAACTCTGAACTCTCCTCCCCAGGAAGCAGGCTCTGACGCAGCAAATAACACACTGTGTGAGACACATTTAGGTCTATCACTTGGATTTACATGTGTCTCCTCTAAGGAGGTGAGCTAATCTTTGTCAGAAAATAAAAGAGGACAGAAGTGTAAATAGAAAAGCATTAATTTAGATATCTAGGCAATATCCGTAGAATTAAAATGATTGAAAACTTAAAGTGAAATTAAGGAGATGGCAGCAGTACCCCCCCTGGGATTTACACAAGAGGAGCTGTTGCATTTGGGGGAAAAGAGGAGAAAGAAGTGCTGAGATATTTAGATGACTGCTGTGTTTTGCTTTGTCATGGAAAGAGAGATGATATTAAGGGGAAGGCAGGGTGCAGAACAGCTTTTATGTTTGGGCATGGGCTGGGAGAAATAACATGCTGTAAATATTGCAGCTGACACAGCAGAGGCCCATTTGGCCACGAATATAGGGCAATAAATGCAGTCAGGTGGTTCAAGGGTGTTGTGCATAAGTCTGCCAGGTAGTTAGGCGAGAGCCGATCAGGAAATAATTATGGCTGATAAGGGGAGCTTGTAAGGAGGCCAGTGCCTTTTGTGACCATGAAAGGTTTTAATGATTAACTATTATGGAAGAGCTAGAAGCACATTCTCTCCTTTCTTCGAAGTCACACCCGACTGCTCTCCTGCATCATTAACTTCAGTGCTGCCCTGTGGAACGGCAGACCGCTGTGCTGGGGCTTCGCTGCTGAGTGTGAACCAGCTTTAATTCAGGCAGCCTCTGGGATGTGAATGGGGAAGCTGGTTGCTTCTGAGAAGGGCACAGGTGGCAAAGTGCCGTGTCTGCCCAGGTGCCTGGATTTCCTGGAGTTAACTCCTGGGGGAATCCATACCACTGCTGAGGAAACTGTGGGGGATTGCTGTCCCCTATATATTGCAAATGAAGCCGCACCCTGACAATAGGCTCATGTGTGGGTGGGTGACAGAAAGCTGTGTGGCTTGAAAATGAATTTGGGGAAAAGGTGCAAGAGGGAGGAGAGGGGAGAAATCTCCTGTGCTTTGAGTAGGTGCAGCAGCATATGGCTCAGGTGCTTCAGGACAGGTACACTGACACACACAGAGTGCAACTTCCCAGGACCTGGCCTGGATAATGTTTTTGAACATCTTCTTTCTGTTTCCTTATGCAATGATGAAAACAGCAGATGTCAATAAAAGCAGTTCTTGCCAATGTGATGTTAAATTGACAGTCTGTAGGTATTCCCCTGCTGCAGCATTTACAGCACAATATGGCCCTAATATTTTGCCTTGCTTGTGCTGCGTGCTCTGGCTTCCTAGGTTCACACAAGAGAAGTGAGCTACTGCCATCAAAACTTCCGTTCCGCAGAACTGGGAGTAGTGGTCCAGACTGGTGGGATCCCATCTTCTAAACCACTTTGGCTCCATTTACAAGGTGCTGTAAGCACAGGCTTGCACCTTGTGGCAATGCTGCGGGAAGACGAAGAGGTCGCAAACCCTGTTAGGAGTATATGATGGTGCTCAGGATAAATGAGATTTGTATGTTCTGGCTCTGTATATTCCTAGAGTTGGCCAAGGGAACGCAAGGATGGGGACCACACAGCAAGCTGGCCTTACGTCTAGAGAAAAGCGCTGTCTTTTGCGTGATAGCTATTTCTTCTGTCTGCAGTTCCACCTGTAACAGCAAGGGCAGATCCGTGCCCAGTGCTTGGCAGGCACCAAACTAGCAGTCTCCAGATTCACTCCATGTAGGGAACTGGCCCTGAATATTAAGATGGCAGTGGTATTAAATATAGACAGTGGGAATGGCGCCGGAGCAGTAGTCTGGATCTTGAATAGATTTTCTTTTGCAACCTTACTGTACAGCTGCTATTATAGTGTTTGCTAATTTATTATACTTGATTAATGCTAGCTAATTAATTTTTATAAATTAAGTCTCATTTAGTGACTTGTATGGTTAGGCACAGCTATAAACCTCTGCACAGTCCATCTGCAATTAGCACAAATTTTCCCTGCTCAGATTTGCCCCTGGCAGGAAGAGGTGCAGGCAGAACAAGGGGCTGCCAATCCCATGGACCCACTACGCTGGACCCACAGGACATGTAAAGGTGTGCCATCAGGCCAGGGGGAGCAGGGGCAAATCCACGGGCTGTTGTTGGGACTGTCCACAGACTGCGGGTAACTCTCATGTCGGTCTGCGTTGCTGTATGTATTGCATAACCTTGGGCAAGATATAGACTCCATCATAATTTCTGAGAAAATTACGTCATTAATATATCGTCTGTAATCGATAGGCCATGGCCCTGATTCAGCAAGGCACTTAAATACATGGCTAGTATCCATCACACTGTCTGGTACCTTGATGGGTTGTGCTTTTTTTTTTTTTTTTTTTTTTTTTTTTTTTTTTTTTTTTTTTGTAAAGAGCCTGCTTTTGCATTTAAAATTGCATTTGTGCTAAACCGAGGCTTTTGTGTCTACAAAGAGCATCAACCATGGCCTGACCATGAGGTGCTATGTGCTCACAGTATAAATAGGATCTCAAAGCTGGGAGATGCCATCATGCAGAGAACAAAGTGCCAAGAAAAGTGAGAGACCATTACCAAGCAGTGCATTTGGCCTCTTGTGGCCCTCCTTACCCACACAGAAGGTGGATGCAGAGATCCCAGATTATGGAGTGGAAGGTGTGAATTTGGTTAAATTGCATTTGGCTGTCCTTAATGCTGGATGAGCATGCAGTGTCCAGGAGGCAAGGGGAGAGAGAGGACTTGGTTATGAATGGGCAGAAAAATGGTTGGTGATTTCTTACAATGCATACTGGGGGGAAGTAGGAGCTTTGACTTATTTTCCAGGTACAACTTAAATGAATCCTTATAGGGTCCTATTTGATTTTGGTTTTTCTTAATGAATATTTTTATTTAAAAAAAATCTGTAATTTTATTTAAAACTGTTTCTTTTTTTATTTGAAGGATGAGTTAGGAACAGTTGTGAAGCAATTGTTCATTAGACTTGTAGCTGGGTTTAATTTATTTTTAATTCTGTTCAGCTTGGATAGCTTTTAATCAGTTTAATACTTATCCTCTCATTTCACTAATTGTTATTTATTCAATTCAATTATGTATCTTGCAAACATTCATTTCCCCTCACAGATCTCCTGTAATGACCCTTAGAAAGCTGAGGAAATGGAGGCACAGAGTTTCAAACCACACATCTTCTAGTGACCGCCTTGCGTGTTAGGAGTCTGAGTTGTAGCGAGCGGCAGGAGGACTGGGATCCTCCAACCACTGAGATGCTTTTGAGAAATTATCTCTAAACTGTATTTAAGCACTGCAGTAAAGCCCAATTAAGTAAGTACTTAAGCAGAAGCTTACTTTAAAGCCCACAGCCAGTCTTGCCCCTACTTGACAAACCATATGCTGGGAGTTCAGTTACTACCCTCAGGCTTAGGGAATGGCTGGAGCCGTTCGCCTGCCAGGAAGCTTTGCTGTAGGCGTGTAGCAAGGAGGGAGAGTCTGAGCTTCAGGTGTTGAGCTGGTATCACCTGGAATTACTCTGTTGACTTGGAGAGAAGTGGTATGATTTATGCATCTATCAGAGGTACTCAGCAATGGTTTGGGTTTTGTTTATTATTGCACTGCCAAGTGAAGAACTGCAGGGACTCAAGGTCACCCTCCCGTGCGCAGGCAGCCATGTCTGGCCATAGGCTGTGTCTCTGTGGTAGGTTTCAGGGAGACAGAAACTTGCCCAAGTCGGTGATATTTCAGTAGAGCAGCACCAGGGCTTGGTGGCTGAAGAGTGATGAACCCTGCACTGAGCCGTGCAGAGAGCAGGGGTTCAGCCACAGCGCAGTGAGCCCCAGTATGGGGGTTGCGCAGGGAGCACAACCATACGATTTTCGGGTCCCAGCTGTAAAGTCAGAGCTTGGTCACATATCATGGACCACCTCTGTCCTCCCATCAAATGACTTCCTTGCTCTGACCTGCTTTGGTCAGGGCCCAATCCTGACCTGAGAGGAGTCAACGGAGAGGTCAGCACTGACTCTCCCCAACTCTGCCACAGGCCTTCAATCCTTGGCCTCTCTGCTGAGCCTCTCCAAGGAGCTGCAGTGCTGACAGCATAGCTGATGGCTGCTAAATAGGCTTTTTGCCATCCCAGCCTCACACCGTCATCGTCCCTGCTCAGCAGTCTAGTCTACCTGGTTACATGACCAGAGAGCTAGGACAGGCAGGGCTTGATTTTGCCTTATGTTCATTGATCCTGGCTTAGTGCTTGGTGTTTAACATGACAAAAGGCAGTTTGCAAAGTCACAGCGATTAAATTCTCTAATTGTCCTATTTTTTTAGAGGTGCTGAGTCTCTGGCATGTAAGTGGGTCACAAAAGTAGTCTGTTTAGCGCTGTCCATTTTTTAAAGGCAAAACAGACATGTTGAAGCTCCACAGGTGAGATCCATGAGATGCTTGGTGGGGTGGCCCAGGCAAACCCTCAATAAACAGGGTCAGCCTGATCTTCACGTGAAGTTGGTGGCCATGTTGCATTCCTCTAGCAGAGCGCAGCTAGTAAAAATCCCTGAAGTGGCAGAGGTGACAACTGATATTAAGGAACAGATTATAGGGCACTAGCTGGAAGTTGGTCAGGAAGTTCTAAGGTGCTCCTGAATTCCTACAATGCAACAGGAACAGGCAGATCACTGCCTGCATGTGCTGCTAAAAAGACATCTGTGACTCTAACAGATCATTCCACCCAGGTGTGGCTTGTCTTCAGTGCCCTTCAAAGCTGGGACTTGGAGGCTCTAGGCAGCTTCCCTTCTGCTCCCAGCCATGACCATCCAATTGCTGTGCTTGTAAGGAGCAGAGGAAATGTGAGATAGTGGGAGCTGAAGATAGAGCAGTTGTGGAAAAGCTTTGCCAGTACTTGTCTTGAACTGAAACACTTTATGGTCCCAGTCTGATCCTGGATTGTGCTCATATGGAAACTACCCCTGCCTAGCTTTCCACTGCCATGGCACAAGGAAGAGAGATCTACTTAGCACCAAACCCTTCCTCCTTTCCCCAGAAACCATTTTGTCTGGTAGTGCTGACTGCCGTAAGGGTTAGCATGCCTAAGAGGCCTAAAGCAGAGTTCACGTCCCCTTGATTTTTGTGGAGTTTGAGGGTCTCTCTTCAGTGTGCATAAAGCCAAATAAAAAAAAAATCAAAAACCATCCTGTCCCAGAGCCAGCTGTTCTTGCAGCATCCTGCCACCCTACTGCTTCCCACCATACCACCCAGCAGAGCCAGCACAGCCAGGGCACTCTCAGTTCCTCTCTTGTGGGAAGGCTCTAAGGTGGTTTTGCAGCCAATGAGTACTTCCCTGGGGGAACTACATGTAGGGAGCTATGGTCATTTTGCTCTTAGCTGGAGCTGGTGGCTGAGCTGAAACCAAGTGATTCAGAGTCAGGCTCTGGGAGAAGCTCCCCTAATTCTGTGTTCAGCTAAATCCAAGGGCATTGTACTGGCTTGAGAGTCAAGTTAGCAGTTTTACCTCCATTGGTTCATCTCCTGAAGTGGTCAGATGTGGTGTGATGTATCCTGGGATAGATGGTTTAGTTTAAATGTAGATGAATTTGCTAGTGTCCCAGTACCTTGGCTTTTCTGTATGCCATCTTCCTGCGACTTCAGTGGCCTTGGTGTCAAGCACCTAACGATGATGGGACTGTTTAACACAAGTCTAGAAATGCACCTTAGTTAATGGTTGAATATAGAAGCTGAAATCAATCCCCTGCTGCTTTTTGTTTAGCCAAACATCCCTGTTGAAGCACCAAAGTGTTACAGGAAAGTGACCCTCTGTGAGCTATGGGAGGTTAGGCCACCAGGATGAAGTTTGGACAATAGTGGAAGGAATAAACGTGAAGGGCTCAGAGCCTCATGTCACAGCTGGAGATAGCTTGCATTGACCTTGCTGAGAGCTGTTTGGTGCTGTGTGCTGGGGGACAGTGTCTGTGTCATAGCTGGCACCAGCTGTCAGGTTGTTGTAAACTCAAAACTAGAAAAGCACCGTAGAGCTAGGAGGGCTTTTTCAGCCTTCTAAGCATCCCATCCTTCACAGTGTGGAGGCAGAAGCCAAAACCAGCCAGGAGGGGCTAATTCTGTAGCGAAGAGGAAACGCTTTGTCTTAGAGCCTGGCTGCCTTCAGAGCTTTCACAGTGCTGGAATTTGCCATAAAAATGGGGAAAAAGAGGATTTCCCTGGGTTAATATTTCTGCATGCCTACAGTTCAGAATAGATCTGGTTGTTTTTATTTGGTCAAGAAGTTAGGAGGGCCTGGCATGGCTGGACATGAAGTCATGCATTCATGGTGTTTATGAATTCTCTTGTGAATGTATGGAAAACATGTATCATTATTTCAACTCCCTGTGCTGGAAATAGTGCAAATAAATGACTGTGAGTCAGCAGAAGGTGAATCAGTGTAGGTTAGCTCTACTGCCAACCATTTAAGAGCACAGACATGATGTGGGCAATTATTTGGCTAATTGGAGCAGATCTTTGAGCATTGAAAGCCCAGGTTTTCAAAGGAGCCTAGTAGAATTAGGTGCCTAATTCCTTTTGCTATCAGTGGGAGGTGGGTACATACTTCCTTTAAATGCTCAGCTTAGCAGAATACCCAAGGCATTTTATTCAGATGTTAAGGGAACAGCGTTTCTGCTGGGTGTTTGGGCAGCATGTTCCTAGCAAGAGGGACAGAATGCCTCTAGACAGAGACCTACAGCATGAACCAGCCCCTGCTAATGCGCACTTCAGTCCCCCACTCACGCTGGAGCCTAGCAGAAGGACTTAGGATGCTTACTGGAGGGTGTGAGTGGGAAGAGCCTTCTGGCCCCAAGAGCACGATGCCTGCAGTGTGGTTTAAGGGTGGCAGCTCTGTTCCATAGTCCTTGCCAACACCGCTTGGAGAGGACATCTAAATGCATGAGCAGTGGCACTGTCCAGCATAAAATGCGAGAGGGCAGGCAGCTAGTCCCATGTGAGAGGCCAGACAGAATTAGGATAGCTTCTCTTTTCTCTGCTGATGTGCGAAGTGACTCTTGTTTATCCAGCAGTAAAGTTGCACATTTCTCAAAGGTGGGCTGCATGTCAGAAGTGTTCACCCAGGCACTGATGCTTCCAGCAGAACATACTGCTGTGTCCCTGACTGCAGCAGCCACTGTAAATCTTTGCAGCCTATTGATTTCCCCCCCTCAACCCTTTCTTTCCTCCCATGGGGAGTGTGCATGGACTGGTGCTGTGGATGTCAGCCAGGCAAAAGTTAAATGCAATCGTGGAGCTGTTGGATTACCTTTGAAAGCATAGTGGGAGACATGTACCTCTGATCTTGTAAAGGATCCTGTTTTCTTGCTGGCAGCACAGCCTGCTCCAGTTATAATACAAGGACTGAAACAAAGCCTGGAGTCAGTCTGGCCCCTGCTGCGGTGGTGGCACTGTCACTGCTTTTGTGGTAAGTAGGGCAATTTCAGTGCCAGTTACCTCTCTGAATACAGCCTTGCAAAGGCATGTGCAAAGTCATTGATTTTTCTTTAGCCCCAGTGTGTTTTCCCTCTGCAAGATTGTGGAGCTGGCAGGACAGCCCTGCCTGCAGAGGATTTGCTTCCACTTGGGCTCCAGCCAGGCAAGACAGGAATCCTAAGTGCTCGCTGCTTTTGTGGCTCATCTAGAGCAGTAAAACTTGGTGCTTTCTCCTCCAGTTCACACTCTCAGCACAGAGATGGCCCAGAGGAATTGTTTGCTGTTTTTTCTATTAAGTTGGTTTACCCAGGGGAGGCAAAGGATGAATGGAAGCATCTTCATCAAATAGGTGCAATGGTCATGTCCTGAAGGCCTGGCAAAGGCTGTTGCACAAGGCAGTGTAGACACACAAGCACCAGAGACAGGAGTGTTACCTGAGATGCTACGCTCTCTGCCACCAGAGTGCTTTCATGTGTTGGGCAAGGAATGGAGGCAAGGGGGCTGAAGTGACGTAAGACCACAGTGGAAATGAGCAGCAGGCTTGGGAACTCGGTCATGTTCCCAAATGGCAAGGCTCTCCAGTGTTGTAGAGTCTTCTCGTGCTGCTTCTGTTCTCGGGAGCTTTTCAGGCCAGTAGCAACGTCTATGTAGGTAACAGCCCTTGATGGAACCCTCTTTGACAGACTTGTTAAGGCCTTGAAGCCATGTACAAATCTAGCATCCTTTGGCAATAAATTATGCATCAGGGAATTGTACCGTAGGAGAACCAACTCTAAAGGCTGCCGGAGGAGCCTGTTGTTGAGAGAGTAATCTCAGCCTGACCTGAGATCCCTGCTCAGGAATCACTTGCTGCCCTAGTAGTAGGCAGGACCCTGCTGAGGTCCCATGCTGTGCTAAACAGAAGGTCATGCAACGCCATCTTCCAAAACCAAGACTCCTAGTTGCTCTCAGGGAATGAAGCCCAGGCCACCCCAGTCTCCCTGGCTGCTCTTGTTTCACAATGAGAGAACTGTGCCCAGTTATGCCATCAAATTCCCACGCGGCTCACGGGTCCCAACTTGGGAATTCAGTGGCTAGAATGGACTGAGCGGTTTATTTGAAATCCCTATGCACCACTCCGTAATTAAGAACAAGAGAGAGGTTTGCTATTAATTAGCTTTCATTGACCCACTTTTGACCCTCCAAATGCTGTTGTGGTGCACTAGGTCTCTGAGAAGGCATGTCGTCCTCTCTGGGGAGAGATTAATCTTCATTACTGCTTCTGCATTAGCCTGGCGCTCTTCGTTAGCTTCTCGTTAATGTTCTGGCAGATCGGAGCTGCCAACTGAGGAAGTAACATTCACACAGAACGTTGTTAGGAAAATACAATGCTTTCACATGGCACAGTAATGGGCCAAGGCACTGCTGCCCTGGCATCGTGGCAAGGCCCCGGCCATTGCAGATGGGCTGGTAGTGGCAAATGATAGTCATGGATAGCATGGCATGTGCAGCAGCTCATGTTAAACCATATTGGTTTTGTTCTTCTCTTCACCTAGACTGGTGTCTCTCTTGATTGTCTCATCCGCATGTTGTTTCAAGCCACTGGAGTCTCTGGGTCCTGCTTCTCTTGAGTTCCCACTGCCTCCCGTTGCAGAACAGCCTCTGCTTAGCTCCACGGAAGGATGCAGCTGTAACACAGGGGACTAATTAAGGTGTGAGCCCAGGTTTCTTAAGTCGTATTAATCAGGATACAACCCTGTGGTTTTTCACCCGGTATGAGAGAGGAGGAATCCAGTGGAGGTTGCCTCACAGATATTTTACCAAAGTAAGGAGCAAGTGGAGACCGTCCAGCAAGTAGCCTTAAAAATAAATTCCAGCTGATGCTTATCAAAAGAAAGGTCAGCACCGAGAAATTACATTGTTTTGCTGCTCTGTGACCTCCCTGTGGCATCTAAATTTGGAGAAGGACTTCAGTTAGTTTCCCCCTATTACACTCATGTGGTGTTGCAAAAGCTTGCTTGGCTGTTGTCTGTGCCGTGGTCCTGCTATGAGAACAACGCTGCTAACAGGGAATAACAGTATGGTGTTTGTTGCGAGTCCCAGCTGCAGGTCACAGAGAGCTTCTGCTCTGCCAAAGGGGTGACCCTCACAGCCCGTTCTGCAGGGGGATAAAATGAATAATTTCTAGTGACTTGCCAGGAGTTGGTGAATGAGTCAGTGGACAAGTCAAGAAGCCAGGTCTCCTGGCTCCCAGGGCTGTCTGATGTACTCAGCTCTGGACTTTGGAGAGCAGAGCATGTTGCTGGAGTCACTTGGAAGTGGTGTGACAGACGCGGAAATGCAGCCTGCTGTTCTATTGCGGCTACTTCAGGATCCCATGAATCATTATCTAGAAGTGATTCATTTCTTTACAAGTGCTGCAAATGAGATATGTATCAGGGTTACAGCAGTCTGTTGCAATGTTATGTTGAGTTTCATTGAAAGCCTAAGGTCCTGGATCAAGGATTGTCTCTTTTGAAAAGTGCATTGCAGTTGCTGACAGAACCTGCTAAATGCAGTCCTTGAAGGCTCTAAAATTCAAAGGGAAATAAAGGGAAACAAAAACGTTTATTTAAAAAAACCCACACCATTGCTTTTAGATTTCTTGCATATGAATTTGGAATGTTTGGGACTGCTAGTAATATTGCTCGTAGAGGCTGCTCTGTGAATTCGTGAATGGGTTGCAAGTGTCAGTGGCTGGCTAGACTAGGAAACACATGGTAGATCTGACTCACCCCATGGCCTTGGGGTACGGTGGCCCCATCCCTTAGATTGGGCCAGAAAAGAGCAACCGCATGCTTTCCATGGGGTCAGGCAGAGCTGTGAGACAGAGCCAAGGACCCATGCAGGTGGGAGGTGTGAGTGGGCCCACCTGCATTACCTGGGGCTGTGGCTCTGGGCAAGGGCAAGTGCTTGGGATTGGGACCTTTTATTCTGGGCAGTAAAGATAGTGCTTGAAGGATGTAACATCCAACACCAGTTAGACTGGGGTAATGTGGGAAAGATGGGAAGGAATTAGATGTGATGCTTTAAATGTGTCTTGGTGTCACTGGCAATAACTTGCCTCTAGTGGAACAAGAACCTGGAAAGCTGGGAAGAAGCAGGTTGCAAGAGAAATGTAGCAACTGTTTGGTCAGCTGGCCTGAGGAAGCTCAAAAATATGAGAAGTACCTGTGTAAACATGGGATGTGTTGTGTGCGAGGGAACCTGGATGGAACCGAATCCAGTTTCAAGCTATTTCCTCCTTTCTCCACCTACTTGGAGTGCCCCGGGGCTTTGCAGTTGTTTTGTAAGGTTGTCATTGGTGCAGGTACTTGGGACTTTTCATGATGTGCAAACACAATCTTCAAATCTGTTGCTTGGATTCAAAGTTTCAGTGTTTGGACACATCAGCTGCATGGTATGTTCCTAATCTCCAAGTGGATGAGGGTAGTTCTGATGATCAGGTTGGAGAGTTAAATACTCACCACTACATATTTCAATGTTACTTTGAACAAAGGGCTAAAAAATGTGATTTATTGTCTCAGCAAACATTCCTGCCAGGGAACATATTTGCTAGATTGTTGGTGAAAAGCTAGATCTGAAGGGATGTGAACTCACTCCAAGGTAATTTTGTTTACACGTTTCAAATACATGATTGCAAATAATTTTGCTTTCTGCTCTCTGTGCCCTAGTGGAAGCTGTGCAGTAACCAGGGGAAAGGAGATTCCTGTCAGACTCAAACAAAACTTAACCTCTGTCTTAGCATGAGCTGAAGGACTAGACTCATTCAAACTGGGGTTGGGAAGACAGGGCCTTTTGTCTATGGAAAACGGAGCTTTTCCAGTGGTAGCGTGCCCACCAGGACTCTTAATGAGTTTGAAATACTGCTGCAGTGCTCAGTGGGAATTTTGGGGGAACCTTTGGTCAGCTGCAGTTCCCATGGTGCTGTACTGGTTCACCCAGGGGTGGAGGCTATGTTTGACAGATCACTAGCTGTGCTGTATCATGGGGGATGCTGCCTGGTGAGAGACAGACAATGGAAGGCAAGGCAGGCAAGCCAGGCACAATTTCCAAGAAATATCCCGGCCATCGTTCCATACATGAATAGTTTTTGGAGGGCAAAACTGACATTTTTTTCATAAAACAGCATAGTAAAAAAAGGTCCCATCCATACTTTTCCTATTTAAGCCTACTGCAATGGAAGACTTCTGATCACGTCTACCTATTAGTGGCATTATATTAATTACTGTAGCATCCTAAGCCATTGATCATCAAATGCAGCCAATTTTGGTCATGGCAGGTATTTTCCCATTAAAAGAGAGCCTTCATCCTAATGGGGTAACAGTCGCAACATTAAAAAAAAAAAATTAAAAAATCCCTTGATGAGATGAAATACACAGCTGGAAGGGGTAGAAATAGCACTGGCAGAGGAAACACTGGAATAAGGACTTGTCAGGTGGGGGGTGTTGAGATCCTGGATGTAGGTGTGGAAAGAGGAGAGCTGTTACATCTCGCAGCTGAAGATTAGGTGAAGGCAGCATATGTCAGAGATGTCTAGACAAGGTGGAAAACTTATTACACGTATTGGGGAGAAAAAAAAAAGAAAGGGAGAAGAAAGAAGAGAAACAAAGAGCCAGCAGATTGCATGATTATACGCTGCCTAAGGAAGACAGGTTGAGATTATATAATTCTCTGGGGAAACTCTACATGAAACAATTATATGTTCAATTAGGTGCACTACGTTAGGGTTTTTTAATTTAAAAAAAAAAAAAAAAGGGTTGAATGCTCAAAAAAAGTGTGGAGGAGGGTAGTGGAGTGCTGAGCTGAAAACCTTTTTTTAAATCTTTATATGTACTGCATAGTGGGGGAGAAAGAGACAGCAGAGAAAAGGATGTTTGACACATGTCAGAGGTATCAACAGCTCCAGTGACAATTTTAAGGAAGTTAAGTGGAAATTAAAGGGAAGCATTTTAGAGCAGAAGTCCCAAAAGCACTTAAAAATATAGAACATCAGAAAAGCTCAGCATCTGTCAGCAGTGGGGGATCAGCTCCTTTCATGACCAGCATGCTAAGCTCAGAGGGCCAAGCCTTCGTCAGCTCTGAGACACCAGGACTAGATCTGATGCACATCAAAAGCTGTGCCAGAGCGCAGGAGAACCTCTAGGGCAAAACAGCTCCTTCCAGCAGGCAAAAGCTCTTAAATCCCAGCATCATCTAGGGATGAAGGGAAAGGATTAGGACTCCTAGGTACTGATTTATCAGCTTCGTGGCTTCTCTAATTCTTCAGCTTAGCTGGTCAGAGGAGTTCATAAGATCACTATGATTTCATGGGGCTTGCCTCCCCATTGCCCCATCCCTTTTGCTGTCCTGCTCCAGGGGGGTGAGGAGTGGCCCCAGCCCCTGGGTGTGCTCTTCACCCGCACCTCAAAGACTTTAAGGGGGTCAGGCTTTTTGCTGCTCTTCTCAACTGCATGTTCTTGGTGTGCAGTGTGCCATCTGGAAGGCAGGGCACCACAAGGAAGTGTGTTATGAAGCAACTGGAACCGAGACTTTGCAAGTACGGCTTGACTTCCTTATTTTGGTTTCTCATGGTCTTGCAAGGCCATGTAATACATAGTGTAGGGTGTGCCCAGTGGTCTTCCACGAAAAATCAACCAGTACTTGGCTGTCATCACTTAGCTATAACACCACGTGGCATTTCTGTCCTCAAGGTCGTGCTTTCTTTCATTTCTCTGCCTCATTCTCATTTCAGTCTGTGCCCATCTCATGGGTATTTTCATCCTTCTCAGTTATACTATGCCAGCGACATAAGCAGGCATGATATGACACCACTGTTACTTCCTTTGGACTCCTGCTGCCTATGTGATCCAGAAGATCAGAGACACACACCAGCACCTAAGGAGGAGAATGGTGAGTGTGTTGTATAAGGAAGTGAGAGAAAAAAGACACTAGCATGTTTTCATTTCCTCAGAACACATCCCCAAAAAAACCCACAAGAGGGTGTCATCTACAGAGGATATTGGCCTCTCTGCATTGCAGCTGCTAGTTTTTAATTCTATAATTTTAATTTACCAGACAAATAAAAGAAGGAAGGAATGACTGGATAAGATGCATATCATTGTCTCTCTGTAGGATTCTCCCTTTTCCAGCATGGATGCATGAGATTGGTTATTGGATCTCGGGCCTTTGAGCTATGAGTTGGTCATGCACAGGTGAAGTTTGTGCAAACACATCTGCAGGCTTCAGGTACAGCTTTGTGAGATCATATAAGGTCATATCATTGGTGAAAATAGTGAAAAAAAAATTAATATTCTCTCTTTTTGCGTAAGTACTTTAACATTAATTAGTATCCTTCTGAGGAAGCCCTATCTACAAAGCCCAGGCAATACAAAACTGGGAGGAGTCGCTGATACGCCAGACAGTTTTGCTGCCATCCAGAGGGACCTGGACAGGCTGGAGAAATGGGTGAACAGGAGCCTTGTGCAGTTCAACAAGGGGAATTGCAAAGTCCTGTCCTTGGGGAGGAACAACTCCAGGTACCAGTAGAGGCTGGGGGCTGCCCAGCTGGAGAGCAGCTGTGCAGAGGAAGGACTTGGGGTTCCTGGTGAATACCAAGTTGAACATGAGTCAGCAACGTGCCCTCATGGCAAAGAAGGCAACTGGCATCCTGGGCTGCATTAGGCAGAGCATTTCCAACAGTGGAGGAGGTGATCCTTCCCCTCCACTCAGCGCTGGTGAGACATACCTGGGGTGCTGTTCCTAGTACTGGACTCCCAGTGCAAGAGAGACATGGACATACTGGAATGAGTCAAAGGCAGGGTCAAGATTAAGGGGTTAGAGTATGTAGTATATGAGGAGAGGCTGAGAGAGCTGGGGTTGTTTGGTCTGGAGAAGGGAAGGCTTGGGGGGGATCCTATCAATGGACACAAACTGAAATGCAGGAAATTGCATTTAAACATAAGAAAAAACTCACTGTGAGGGTGGTCAAACATGGGAACAGGTTGCCCAGAGCAGTGGTAGAGTCTCTGCCCTTGGAGATATTCACAACCCAACTGGGCATGATCCTGAGCCACTTGCCCTATGTGACCCTGTTCTGACCAGGAGATTTGGGCTAGATGATCTACAGAGCACCCTTCTGACCTCAGTGTTTCTGTCATTTTATTCCCAGCTGTTACTGCTAAATCAATTACTGAGCTGTCAATGAGTTGAGATGATCTAGTAAAGAACTAAAGCAATTCTGTGTTTAGCATGAAGCTTCCACTGGGCTGGTGTGGATTAGCTGAGTCAGACCACCAGTCTGTCAACTGGATAAACATCCCTCTTCCATTTCTGCCGCAGCGCTCCTTTTGGCCCACTCTGAGCAGTAGAAAGTCAAGTGCTGTAGTGCCAAGCAAACCCAGCGAGAGTTTATGATCTCTTAAGCCTAGGAACTGTTTTTGTTAGATGAATAAAAAATGGAAGAGCAAGGCTGCAGCAACATCTTTTCCATATGCCAGGTCACAACCTCTTCAGTTATCAGCCATCTCCTACTCTCAGGCTTTGGTAGAGTGAGCATAGAAAGCAATTTTTCAGAGTTTGTGCCATGACGTATACGGAGTTGGTTGCAGACACAACAAGGGACGTTTGCAAAAGGGTACCAATACTTCAAATACTAACTTAAACTATCTCACTGAAGAAGGAAGCAGTGTGGGAAGAAAAGGAAGGCCAGTATTGTGAATATTCAATTTGATTATAGCTTGTATTGTTGATCTAATAGAAATCCTGCTTGCTTCTCCAATGGCTGGTACAACTTGGAGGCTGGGATTTCAAGGTCTTACTCCGTTAACGATAATGGGAAGATGGGACTAAGTTTTAATCCCTGGCACCTTCTTCAGGGCACTAAGGGAAGTAGTTTCAAGATATGATCGTAGTCCAGATGTCTCGGGAAGGAGAGGGCAAGGAAGTCTTAAAGGTCAGGTTGTAATCATGAAGACAAAAGTCTGGTGGGACTGCCTTAAGGTACAGCCAGGTCAAGGGCTCTGCAAAACTAAGAGCTCAAGTGGCCAAATCTGGGCTGGTTGGGGCTAAACTGATACCTTAGCAAATGGACAAGGATGGAAACCACTCAGCTTCTGCCTTGGAAGATCGTGCACTTCCTAGCCTAGGCCAGCCTGGAATGAACTGAAAGTGGCTGAGAACAAAGTTCCTTGTGCATGTGTTGTTCTAGGCTTTTCCACTATCATAGTTTCTTTAAGGTTGCTTCTATTTCTTTCTGCTCTTTATTGAGATATCCAAGCTAGTGGCACAGGAGGACCAGAAACAAGGGGTGGGTTTGGCAGGTGTGCTTCTAAAAATCTCCAAGACAGACCTGTGAAAACATGAAGATTCTCAGTAAAATACCTTTTTTTTGGAAAGCCAGAGAAATCATGAAACTATGAGGCAGTGGAAAATAGCTCTGCAAGACCCTCTTCATCTTCCTCTACTCTCTTTGTGGATAAGAGGATATGGCTTTCTAAATGCAATTTAAAGTTGGAATGCAATGTCCCCATTCCCCTGCCCCCTCCAACTTACTTAATTGAGATAAGATACAAACTACTTTACTCACACTAGTGTTTGAGAGCTAAGGACTGCCTTGTGATTAAGACAGATTTGGCCAACAGCCTCTTTCTCAGTCCCAGCTGTGCCAGCAGCAGCCCGTGATACTGGCAAATACCGTCTCCCTGGTATGGGAACGCACTTCTGTACGGATTTCCCTGGACTATACTCTTGCGTCATTAAAGCTAATCCTGTCCTTTGAATATATTATTGAATCAGATTCTTCTTTTTCTCTTTATTAATCATACGTATTGAATCAGAATGGCAGCCTCTCACCCTGTCTGGCTTTTCTTTGTAGATTCAGACTTTTGATTTCCATCTGAAGATACTAAATATTTTCAGGGGCTGCAGCACTAGGAAATGCTGGTACCCTCACAGCTATGGAAATCAGGGTGTAAAAAGATGCCAGCATGACATTGCTGTCTAACCTACTGCTGTTATTTCTGATAGCGCTAACAGTGCTGTCAGAGAAAACCAGAGCAAGCAGAAAAGACATTATTCAGTCTAGAAAGGAAATTGTGATGGTCAGGGATGATGGGAAGGGAGTGATTGAAGTTCCTCCTGCAAAACATCTCCTAGCCTACTCTGCTGTCTCATCTGCAGCCTTGGTGGGGTGTCAGGCAGGACCTGGACATTAATGAACGCAGAGAGGCTTGAATGTGGTAACTGTTAATTGCAGACAACTGTGGGAGTGATGATGCCAGGATTGTCACTGTAATGCCAAAAGGATCCGGCTGGACTGCTTAAAATTCAGACATGTAGGATTGTATTTAGAGCCTGTTCTCACCTCTCACAGCGGCTCTATGCAAATCCTGCTGGATTATCGTCACTCTTCAAAACTAGGCACACTTTTGAAGTTCTAAAATTCTACCTGAATTTAGGAATTTTTTCCTGTCTAAACACGGGTTGTCTCTGGCTGGTCTGTTTGTGTGCTGGTGCCCCATCTTACACATGAGGGTGTTGAAGATCCTCCACAGCGTGCCCCAACTGCTGCCCAGTGCCGAATGGCCTTGCAGATCACATAATTCCTGCCTGTCCGTGGAGGTGCAGGGAGCTGGTGGCAAAGTGACCAGGCATGGCTGGGGAAACACTGCCTTGTCTGTCTTGCACTTTGAAATACCTGTTCAGTGTACCACTGATTCCAGAAAATGCTGTTCCCTTGGATGGGAGTAAATTAATATATAAAAATCCCACCCTACGGGCTGATGCGGAATGTACCATGTTTATACTTTTCTTTTGGCCTCAATGTTTTATGTATAGTTGGGAAAACCTGGCATGGTGATTTCATTGGCCTCTCATTGAGTTAATCATCTGGGAACTTGAAGGAAAACGTGAAGTGGTGCCAAGACTTGAGGTCAGAGCGAAGCTCGAGAGATGAGTCCGTGCCTGAATCAAGTCATGGTTCCCTTAGTTTGCCCTCTGGTAAACCTGCGCATGAGTCCAAGTACTTTAAACATTGTTCAAGAAAAGGCAACATCCCCAGAGGCATGTGTCCAGTACATGCAGCGTATCTGGTGGGGGTGGGTGGAAGGGTCCATAGAGCACACTGGACTCCTCCCAGAGTAACCACAGGCCATTACAAGTGCCCTTGTCCTCGCTCAGGAAGTGAGTTGTCACCAGGGGAGGAGATTGCTAAGTGTTTGCAAGGGTTAAAAGTGGAGTGGAAGTCAGGGCTGGACCCAGCCTTCCCTCTGCCTGAAGTGCTGGGTTTGAGAAAAGTGGATGTCAAACCTCGCTCTCAACTGTTGCATCAGGAACAAAATGTTGGGGTTTTCCTAATTAATTTAGCCAGATGGACCCTTGACTTTCCACCAGGGTCACATTGCACCAGCAATCAAAGGACGCTGCAAGTGTCTGGAGCCACAACCTGCAAACCTCCCCTTGCAAGCATGCCTTCATTCTGCTCTGAAGCAGTGAGGATCTCCCCAGAATATGCAGTCTTCTGGTGGCTGGTCATGGACGGGAAGGGCCCTGTCCTGGCATAGCTCTCTGCCCTTTGGGTGTGAAGGTTATCTCTTAAAAGGCAGTTAAAAGCCACATTTTCTCTTTCATGGGGAATTCAGAGAGTTCTGATGTGTTTTCCTCTTTTTTTTTCTTCAAAACAAAACCCCAAAGTTGGATTTCTGGTGAAGAGCATCGCAAAAATAATAGAGGCCATCAAAATGTAGTTGTTCTCATTTCAGTTGTGTTTTTTCCCAGAAAACTGTCAAAAGTAAACAATTCAAACGTACCTTTAAAATACAAAAATGTGGGCTTTGTACAAATGTGCCCAACAGGCGGTTTCTGTTTCAATTTTCTAACTGAAAATGTAAAAATCATCTTTATGCAAAATGTGGGCTTTTGGTGAATCAACCTTGTCCTGCCTGGATGGTTGGGTTAGGTCAGGCTTTGAGGAAACTAGCCTTGCCATGGGCAGCCACTGCTTCAGCACCGCTTGGGCCATTGCCTTCACCTTGTAAACCCCTTGCTTTAGCTTCAGCNCAGGAGGCTGAGTAATCAGCAGGGTAGTGGGAAATTTGGCAAGCGGTGCTTGGGAGGTTTTGGGAAGATTGGAAAGGGCTGGGACATCCCAGCAGAGTGAAATACCTCCTAGAAGGGGACTGGGGGTTACTCTCAGTACCTGAGCTGAGTTGAGCTTTGATTTAGGACAAGGTTTGGAAGCAAATTGAAGGGAAAAGCATAAAGCAGTGGCTAAGAGAGGAGGAGGTCATTTGTATTTGGGTGGGGGCTGGTGTTGCTTTTCCCAGCTCCCAGGGAGCCTGGGGCCAGGAGACCTGGCAGCAGGAGAGTAGCGGTAAGTGTGGTGTCGCTGTGCTCACCGGCCCCATCGTGCTAGCCTGCTGTGTGAAATGGTACTCTCCAGTTTGTCCAAAAAGCAGTGGGTTCCCTGGAAGAAGGGAGGCAGTTGAAGTTGCTCAGCAGGGATGGGGCAAGAAGGGGCTGGAGCTAGGCAGCAGCTCTGCTGCACCATCAGGAATGTGTACATCTGTTTGTCTGCCTGTGTTAAGCATCTTTGTAATTAGCTCCACAAGGCAGATGCGAACTTGGTTGTGTCTCAGCCACTTTCCTTTGGGACAGCCATCTGTAAGGTAGTAACGCTTTGCTGTTCTAGCGGGCTCTCAAATGGGTGGGCTGCACTGCCTGCATTTTGGGAAGGGAAGGAGCTGAATTTGCACAAAGGCTTGGGGATGAGATGGTATCCCAAAACCCAGAGCACGTGTTCCAGTACTAGCACTGGTGGAGCAGCTGTGGTCTGCAAAGATGTTCTCTCCCCGACTGCTCCCGGGTCTGTTCCCAAGTGGAAATGGGCCATGCACAGACCTCTTGGTGTGGCCTGAGGGCAGGAGGAAGAAATTATATTTGTGACTAGCTGATGGCATGGGTGTTCTGGAAGGGGATGAAGGAGAAGGTGGAAGTTGATGGAGTTGTTCTGTGCTCCTCACTGCAAGTTTGTGGCTCATAAGGAAACACGCAGTACTCCAAGGGACCAGCTTGTCCATCGGTCCGGGGATTGCTGCCTTTGCTGTAACTTTGGTCTTTGGTACAGAGTTACGGTTGGGGGAGAGCTGCTTCCTCGATTGTGCTCAGCTCCTGAAAGTGGTGTGCAAGCAACTTTGGTCTGGCAAAACTCCCTGAGCTTCCCTGATTCCTCTACCTCATGCTCAGGGTGAGAGCACAGTCCCTGGGAAGCAGAGGATCTGGCACTGAGTGGATTCTTGCATCTGTGTGTGCTTCAAGTGCCCTGTCTTCAGTGTTTGCGCTGAAGGTGCAGGGAGGTCTCCAACATCCCGTACAAAGGGAAGGAGAACTACTGCTAACTCGGGTTCTTGAATGCAGGTGCTCTGAATTGCAGCCGAGTTTCCTCTTAGGAGAGCTCAGGAGCTGCAGGGGATGATGCTGAGTGTGAGGAACAAGCCATTAACTTGGTGATATGCCTTTCTGCTCTAACAGTGTTTCAGTGTGACATGTTTTATCCCTTTAGTGGCCTGTGGCTGCCCAGTAGAGCAGAGGGCGCTGGGGTGCTTTGTTCTCGTGCGTTACCCTGAGTCCCAGGGGGACCTTACCCAGGCTGGGCATCCCCCAGCAGCGGAGCTTGCCTGGGAGCTGCTGGAGGGCAGGGCAGAGAGGTATGTGCTGGCAGTAGTGGGCATCAGTAGCCAGATTCCTATGGGCATCTCCTGAAGGCGCAGAAAAAGGGGTGGGGGAATGGACTAATACAAGATTTGAGCAAACACGTGAAAATTTCCAGCAACTGTTTCTTAGCTTTCATGCCGATGTTCATTTGCTGGGCTGCCACATGTTGCAGGGTCAGAGGGATGTTGAAACTTTAAAAAAGTGTAGTGCTTGTGGGCTGAGTTAGGGGAGCGTGTGTAAACACATGCAAAGTCAACCTCCATGTATGTGGCTAGAGGACCTGAATTGGAGAATTCATTGTGTAATTTGTATTTGTGCGCACAAGTAGATATTTCTGTATTTGGTGTGGGGAAGAAAACTCCAGTGTGAACGCAAGAGAATCCAATATGGCTGACCTGAAAAGAAAATGTGGAATAGAAAGTTGTCTTAAGTGTCTCTAGTGCTGTGTTTTGTACTCGCTGTCTTTTGAGGTAAAAAGGAGACAATATGGTAACTCTGGTGAAAAAAAAAAAAAAAAAAAAAAAAAAAAGACACTTAAAGAATGGAACTTTTAAGTGTATGGGCCAACCTGGAAGTACTGAGAGTGGCGAAGTACAGAGATGCCAGCTGAAGAGGCAGATGACTTTGACCCCCTTCTCTTCCCCCAAGTGAATCTTTCTGAAACACTGGAGACCCTTATATCTGTAAATACTCAGCCCTCACAGTTGGCCTTGCATGTTGCTAGAACCTAGTGTTTTAGTGGGTTGATCCGCTTCATGCTGGTTTCTCATGGAGGATGAAGGAATTCTTTCAAAACTTCAAAATGTCAGTCTTCACAGCTGGCTAAGAAGCTGGAGCTAAGTGATAAATGGGGCAGATTTCTGTCTTGTAGTGTTTTTCCAAATGCTGTAAATAGTTTTGTGGGTTTTGTTTTGTTTTTTAAGGACCAAACTGCTCAAATCTGAATTTGGGAACAGAACAGGTTTAGTCAAAAAGTAGTATTGGTGCTGATGAAAATATCAGCCAGAAGAAACTGGTTTCCTGGTTCTTGTTTTCAAAGCAACTGTTTAGCTTCTGGATGATGCTGTCAGTTTTCTTAAATTTATGGCTTAATCGAAGCCACTTTGCCTGCTTCCGCTTTGGATTGTGGAAGGCAATTCTGTTAGTTGAGCTGCAGA
This sequence comes from Fregata magnificens, assembly GCA_013389945.1. Taxonomy (NCBI): domain Eukaryota; kingdom Metazoa; phylum Chordata; class Aves; order Suliformes; family Fregatidae; genus Fregata; species Fregata magnificens. The sequence continues at coordinate 58,848 of WAAD01002378.1, forward strand.
AGCAGCAAATGTCACTGGGATGTAGAAGGGGATGGAAGCTTTAGAGAGAAAATGCACCCTCCTGCATTCATAGATTTGGTTGTGTTGACTTTTTCTGCACCCCAAATATGCTCCCTATTCCTACAGCAAGTCAGCATGAGCCAGGAGGGGACTAGTGTTCTCTGTAGCTGGGTTTCACGGCATCTGTTCATCTATAGCTCTGCTGAAATGTTTGAGCTTTTTGGAGCAAACCTCCCAGAAGTGAAGGGCAGTAGGAAATGGCTTGTGTGCGTGGATGCAGTTGGCATCTGCTGCAAGGGGTAGGGATGCTCAGCAATGTCATGAGCACTGTGCTAATAATGCAAGGTGAGGTGCCTCGGGCTGGCAGGAGGTCCTTTTAATAGTGAAGTTGGATATTAGTATCCTGATTGCAGAGGAATCCTACTTGTCTGCTGAGTGTTCATGGCATACAAAGGATCAGTTCCTGAGACCCTTCTTAGAGAGGGGGGAGTCAGAACTGGAATGTGTTAAGCTGCCTTTTTTTTTTTTTTTTTTCTGTAAGCCTGTTGAGTTTGTCACACTATCAAGCAAAGACATACCGAGGAGGAGAGGTTATTAAAACACATTTCAAAAATAGCTGAAAATTGAGCTTATTTGGATTTTAATGACCAGATTTGTAGGACCCGATGCGTCTTCAGGCTATGGTGGAGGAACACAGCCGTCCTGTTCGCCCACTGGTGTGGCAGGTCCAGCTGGTCTGTGGTACTCCCAGGCTCTTGCCATAGACATGTCTTCTCCTGGGTCCCACAGAACTGCACCAAGGTCAAGCTCTGGTCATAGTGGGGGTGCTGCTGCTTTACAGAGCTTGTGGTGCAAGCCAAGGTGCTCTACAGTGAAAATATCAGACTAGATTTCTCCACAATACCAACCTGCCCTACATAATCCTGGCTGCCTTCTTTTGGGGAGGGGACAGCACAGTGCCAGGGGTGCGTGGACTGGGGCATGGGGCCAGGGCAGCTGCAGGGCAAAGCTCAGCCTCGCTGTCCTCACCCCTCTGGAGTTCACCTCTTGTTTCTCCTGGTGCGTGCTGAGAAGAGCCCTTGTTTCCTGTGGTCCTCACATCTTCCAGTCAAGAGTTTGAAGAGCACTCCTCTGCCTCTCCAGCAGGATAGGTACCGCTAGCCTGACCTCACTAAGCCACTTCATCCCTTGCCAAAGCTGCTGCTGCCTATAGGGTCACCTCAGCAGATTGACACCTTCTCTTGAACTTCTGTGCTCCTGGGTGACTTTTCTTGGAAGGATTTGAGCCTGTTGCCCAAGACAAGTGCATGAATGAGTCAAACAGGCTTCTCTAACTCACATCACATATGTCCTTCTGCCTCATCTGCAAAGGATGCTGAGGGCTGGCTCACCAGCCCCCAGCTCCAGTCTCTCTACTCCCTCTGCAAGGGAAGAGAATCCATGTGAAGGGGAACATGCCACCAATTTCTTCTCACAAGAGACATTCAGATCTAGTCCAGCACAGCAAACTACAATTATTGTGTGGGTCAGGAGCCCTCAGCCCTGCTATGGGCCGCACAACCATCCTTTGAAGTCACCATAACTGAGGGTGGAGGTAGGTAACTTGGAGGAGTCAAACTGGAGTTCAGCACAGAGCAGTGTGAACAATATCGAAGTGTTTCTGCATACTCACGTTTCTCCTGAAGCTCTCCAAAGCAGATGCCAAGATGTGGTGCCCGCTTGGCTAATGGTGCAGGGGGCAGCAGGGAAGGTTTTGTCTTTAAAAAGATGGTCAGGCAGTCTCTGAGGATCACTTTGAGTGTTTTCTTCCCCAGCCAGAGATGCTGAGACGGGAGACCCAGAGTTATGTGAAGCAAATCTTGAAGATCTTTTTCAGACTCTGTAAACCAAGCAGGGACAAATAAAACTGCTTACTGATTCTGATTAGAGAGAGCTTTGAGCTCAATTAAAATGTGAATAGCAAGTCTAATTTTCTAGCTTGTGGCATGTTTCTCCCTGAGACTCCTGAAAGTAGGACTAGGCATAGAAAAACACTTAACTGAAGTTATCTGCTTCAGCATGTAAATTATTTATTCTGCTTATAGAAAAGCTGGTTCTCTCCAGCAAGTTGCTCATCCTATTTTTAAGTTGTGGGGGTGGTTTGAACTGTGCACTGCTCTGAGTCAGGCATCAGATGTCCCCAACGACCAGAGAAGCCAGCTTCTGCACAGTGAGCTGGTGTGACCACAGTGCCTTGGGCCGCACAGTGCCGGAGGGGATACTGGTGGTGGTATCTGTCATGGAGCATTTCCACGGGGGCAAAAGCAGTCTGCTACATACGTTAGAACAAGTGCATGCTTAGCCTGAATAAACCATTTGCCTTTCACCTCAGAGATCAGATCCAAACCCATCAGAAAATGATAGAAGTTTCCCAGGGATTTGTGTGGGTGGTAGAGCTGGCTCCCTTTAACCACAGGCTGGGACAAATGTTGGCCCAAGCAACCCTGATGGTGAAAACTGGACAGCCTTGTGTCTCCAGGCTTTGCAAGGGTCTTTTCATTGTGCAGAGTGATCTCTTCTCTAGCTGGGGAGTCCTTGCCGGCTATCTTAGATGATGAGTTCAGTCCATCTGAGCAACTTTGTCACCCTGTGTCAGCAGTTTTTGAGAGGGCCCTACTGGCTTCTGTGCTTGGTGACTCTGTCACAGAGGGTTTGATGCAAATTGAGCAAAAACGATGAAAGTCATGCTCCAAAGAGCTGTAAAGCATGCAGTCCTGTCTCCTCCTCCAAATATCGGTGGGCTCCATCCACTGCCTGCATCTGCCCAGGACCTGGTGGGTCCTGGAGCCATAAGCCCTTCTTGGCTGAGTGCATGGGGTGACCATTTGCTGGGTGACTGATGGGAGCGTGGGGAAGGGATTTCTCCACCCAGATGCCTTTCTTCCTGTATTTTGCTGCAGTGTTGGAGTCCCATGGGAGCTTAGGTTTAAACACCTGGTGCTGAAAGTTATGGGGAAATCTGTCTCCCATTCAGACAGTCAGCTTTACGGTGTTTGCCTTAAATGTCCTTATAATGTCTTCTATTAAGAGTTCAAGCCTGAAGTAATATTTGTAACTCAAATTTATTCCCAAAGAATTACTTGGTGCTGATATTTTGGTCACCCACAGCCTTTTAATTGAAATCCTTGGCAGTGTTATAGCTTAGTTCCCTGGTATCTCAATGACCGTGCTCTGTCCTCACGAGCTCCCTGCCAGAGCTGCTCTCGCAGTGCGGCTCAGCATGCTGCTGGCTCTCCAAGAACTGGAGCTAAGTGCTCAGCTGCCACGCTGATCCAGGCGCTTGCTTTTGGCAGAGGCACAGCCTGTTTCTAAAATTGTCTCTGAGATAGTTTTGCATGGGTTTGCATCTCCCAGACGGACGAGCCGGGTGGTATTTTATATGGTGTCATTGTTTGTTTAGCTAATGAAGTAGGAAAAACCAAAGAGCTGGGATCCTTGGCTCTATGAAACAGCTGTCAACAAGCAGCCCTGAGAGAGCAGAGGAGCGGGGACCTAGCAGCTAGGGCACTGAACCAGGGCTCTGAGGGATGGTTTTGATTCCTGACTCAATGCAGTCATGGATGAAATGCAGAAAAGGATGCCTCAGCCCAAAAAGAGGAGGGAGATGCTGGGAGCTGCGTGCTTTTGCTGGTTCTCTCCTGGGGAGCAACTGCTGCAGTGGCGTGCAGTGGAGGCCAGCTTTTGTCTGCCGCTGCCTGCCTGGAGCAAACGTGACCCACTTCTGCAAATGTTTCCAGAGTCTTCCTTCTGGAAGAACTTGCCCACAAAAGTGTGGTTTCCCTCTCTCGTGGCTTGTGCCCTACCACATAATGTGGGACAGTTTCTGTAGTTGTTTTTATTTGGTGCTGAGGCGGCTAGTGAGAAGCTCCTGCCTGAAGGAGCTCTGCTGGAGAGCAGAAAGCACAAGGAAAACAATAAAATGTCTTCCTGCATCCCCCCTTTCGTTTGCCATTTTGACTTCAGACGCAGGCTGCCATCATTTCCACATGGAGCAGCCACATGAAAAGCACCACTAAACATTTCTCTGAGTTTCTCAACAAGAAACACAGCAGCTAAATATATTTAATCTGTGGGTATTGTTCGCCTTGCCTTTAATTTCCTGTTCTCCAAAGGTTTAGGAATTTAAACCCATGAATCATTACTGAAGCTGTTAATGCTTGGAGCCTTTTTCAGAAATGGAGATAAAGGAACTGATATTAATACCAGCTTAGCATGAATTCAGCCAGAATAGCTCCGTGAGAAGTTCGCTGCCATCTGAGAGATATCGCTTGGTTTCTCACCATGACTAAAGCTGCCAAGAAGCGGGTAGGTGGATGAGATCATTCTCCCCCAGGTAAATAGGATGCTTCCATTTGAAAAAAAAAAAAAAAATTTCTCGCTGGCTTGTTACAGACTGCATCATCCCCATCTGGAGACCTCTAGAGCGCTGTACTGTTCCTCTGTTTCTAAAATTGCAGCATCTATTCAAGCAGTGACTTTTTCAGAGTGTATTCATGAGATTTCTCTGGGGCTGGAGGTCATGCACTTGCTCATATTGAATAAAAGTTTGGAAGAAAACTTTGCTCAGTTCCGTCTAGCTGAGCTTTCAGGTTCCTGATTTTATACTTCCATGATGTAAGCATCCTCCCAAAGTCCTGACCTTAACAGGCTCCCACATACCTCAGAAGCAAGGTCTAGCTATGAGATCCTTCAGTGGAGAATGTGGCTTCCATTTCTCTGGAGACTGAGCAGGATTTAGGGTAAATCAAGTTATTCATCTTTCAAGAGCCTGGTTTGGCTGCAAGACCACACCCGGCTTCCTTTAACTCCTCTGGGATTGAATCCTGAAGGTCAAAACAAAGTCCACGAGAACGTATAGAAAGGTCTCTCTNAAAGCTGGGAGGAAGGAGGAAGTGGGGGGCATTCGTTGTCTGGGACGTTTGTTTTTGTCCTCGGGAGCAGCCGCCGCACGGCATGTGCTGGGGCCCTGCTTCCCAGGCGGGGGCTGGGCATCGCTGCTGGTGAGAGGTGGGGAGTGGGGTCTTTGTCGTCCTTTTCCTTTTGTTTCCGCACATGGTCTTTGTTGTATTAAACTGCCTTTGTCTTGACCCACGAGGTTTCTTTCCACCTCATTTTCTCCCCTGTCCTGCTAAGGAGGGGAGTGATAGAGCGGCTTGGTGGCACCTGGCATCCAGCCAGGGTCAAACTACCACAAATGTGTTAGTCCTACACAGCAAAATGCTAAGAAACGCACACCTTGAGAGCCTGCAGCTTCTAGTACCAAAAATGGTGGCTGAGTCTGAATACCTGATGGTATTCAGTCTTATCGCTGCTGGTCTCCTTTCACCTAAGCACCTGTGAGCCCTTTCTGGGCAGTTTGGATTCACTCTGAACTCATGCAGCAGAGCCCCATGGCATGCTTGCTCCCAATGAGCTTCTTATAAGGAAAAGGCCTCTGTCCCCTTCTCGCCTCTGTTCTCCATCATCAGTTAGCTTGAGCCTCTGAGGCTGCAGCCCATGACTGCATCTTTTCCTTTCACAGAGTGCTCTGGAGCCACTCCTGCTCCTGGAACAAGCACTCTCAGAGCCAGAAAGCATCAGGCTCTGTCTGAGCCTCTGGGGCTGTCTCTCCATCTGTTTGTTTAATGACGCGCAGCAGCCTCATCTCTGACTTTGCACCCTCAGGACAATAATCCACTCTGATGTTCAGGCCAGCCAGCTATTCTTCCAAGACGAGACTGCGCCTGGTGCACTGTAGGTCGGAGACGGTTTAAAATTCTTCTTCTGAATTACTTTATGGCTCAAAATGTTGCTTGGAGATCTGCAGGATACACAGAAAGCTTGCACAAGTTTGCTTGCTTGTTTTCTACTGAAGGAATGGGTGGGTGTCAAAATTCAGATATCCTTGCTTGATCTGGTGGGGAGGACACTGGCTTGAAGGTTGGGAGCAGAGGATCTTTATCTGGCTCTGATGTGCAGCCTTGGCCAAGCACCTTTGCTCTCCTTTTCTCTCCTTGCTGCTGGCATAGTGTGAACTGCTCAGATCCTTTGTGGTAGGGCAGAGGCATGAACATTTGCAGGGTTGTTGCCATTCTGTAAAGCTGAAGTAGATTCACAATGATGGTGGTGGCAGTAGCAATGACTTTTAGAAGCTTATTACATGGTTTCGTGAAGCAGCGAAGGGTAGATGACTTGCTGTGTTTGCTAAACCATCTAGAACCACCAGGATCAGGAAATACCTATGGCAAAATGGGCCTGCTAGGGCAGCGTTGGAGCTGCCCTGTATCCTGTGAATACTGTGCGGTTAATAGAGGAAGGAGAAGAAGAAAACGCAACTGAAAGGGAAGACTAGCTTGAGATACACCACTTTGTAGTAGATGCTTAGAACCACCCATACCCGGGATAGAGAGGGAAGCAGGGATGAGCACAAGCAGGGCAGTGGTGCCAAATGATGTCTGAAGGAAGTTGGCCACTGAAATCACCGAGTGAGAGTAGCAAAGCTTTAGGGAAGAGAGACCTCAGCAAAGTGCTGGTTTCAAAATCCTCCTTTGCTCTAACTGTTTGGTTTCTATGGCCTTTTGCATGAGAAAGTGGTGTATGCAGAAGCTCAGGCTGCCAAAGGGAAGAGCAATGGGGACTGTATCCTCTCGGGGACGCCCGGGTGGTACTGGTCTGAGTGAAATACCTCCCCAAGAAAGGAAGGCTCTCCCAGGGTTGTGCTTTGGATTTAGTGCCCCATTAAATAAGGGAAAACATACTCCTCCTCCTGGGATGGAACAAGGAAAATGCTTGGTTTTTCCCTTACTAGCTCTTTCCTTTTGTTTTGGAGGTGGAGGTCATATGTGGTATTTCCAGCTTGTTTCACCTCACATCGCATTTCATAGGTGGACCAAAGAGACTGCCAAATAATGTGGTTCTGTGTGTGAGTCTTTGTACAAAATGGGGTCCTGCTCTGCCATGTACAGTCCAGGCCCAGGGCACTGTGCGCAAGACTTTCTGAAGCAGGTGATTTAACCTCAGTGGTTTTTGCAAGCTCTGGGTGGTCTTTCCTCACCATGGGAACAGGAGAAGATGCTTCAGGGGCTCTAGAGAATGAGTACGGGACTGGGAATGGCAGGGGGAGCTACTATACCTGCTGTGCCATTGACAAACTCAGGCCAGCCAAATAGCCACGTCTGAACATCTGCAGTTGCTGGCATAGGCAATGCCAGGGTGAGTGAAATGCAAGCCCTGAATTACAGACAGATGGAGCAGGGTAAGAGGGAGGCATGGGTCAGAGGAAAGCAGCAGCTGATACGTGCAGGCATCCTTCTCCAAGGTGAAGGAGCAGAAGCAATTTCCTTTTCAGAGAAAGCCGTTACCCAGTGTGGTGCTGAGCACAATGGGTACTGTTCATGCGAAGTCACCAATAGTGCATTAACAAAAGTGCTAATGAAGAATAGAGCAGGCTTATCATTCACTGAGGAGCTTCAGCTACGCCAAGAGCCATGTATGAAAAACACAGATGGGAGAACGTGTCTACATGCACCCACCCATGTAACTGAGAGATGTGTGGCCTGTTTGGATCTGGTGTCTTGAGAGGCTTCGGTGCAAAAGGTTCTCTTGATTCGCTTGAGCCTGCATTCAGACAAAGAGCTTGAGTTCAATGAAACAGGTCAAACCCTCCTAAAAACAGGGGTTATTTTGAGAGTGATTTTTGAATGCTTGAGTTGATTCCATTGAGTGGGATCTGGTTTATTCTTTTTTTTTTTTTTTTTTTTTTTAAATGAAAGTGGATACTCAACATAAACTTGAACATTTTAAGAGACTTCCAGTAGGGCATCCCTAATTGATAATGAAAGCCAGGGCTATTGAAGTCTTTCCCCGCTGTACCTTTGTGAAGGGACTTCAGAGCTCTGGAGAAAGCAGGACAGTGCTTGCTTGCAATGCCATTGGAGTGGGGAGGGGCATGGATATGTGGGGGCTCTTCCAGTTCCATAGCGCAGCATCTTATGGAGTTTATCCTTTGGCAGACTGTGCAATCAGCCTTTCAAATTTCTCTATTTGCATCCCAGTAATAGTGGAACAAGGCAGTTTTCTCCATTATAAAAATCTCTCTTTGCTCTGCCTTATTCAGAGGTGTTCAGGAAATCTGGCTCTTTCCCCTCCTCTCCCCTGCTCCCCCAAAGCGCTTTTCTTTCTCCAAAAGCAGCATGTTGTGTCTTTCTCTCGCCCCAGCAGATGGATTTGGGTGACTGTATGTGCTCAAGGTTATTGCTGCTACCTGCTATTTTAGCAGGAAAAGCCCCCGCGTGCAGAAGAGAACAAAGCCCAAGGATTCCCGAGGTCCCCATTGATGCAGAAGGCACTGAGCAGAGCATGAAAGAGATGACAGAAGCTCAGCAAGATCCTCCTCCATCCCTCCCCCTTCCTCGCCCTCTGGTTCAAGGAGCAGGGGCTGGTTCGTGAATGAGGAGCCAATACCCATTCAGATGCAACAAATAACCAATAAAGGCATACAATAGCAGTTGCTTGCAAGCCGAAGTCAGCTACGAAAAGGTAGCAGTTCTCAAGAGGGGGCTTATTTCCTGGTGAGCCATTGGTGCATGACAGATGGAAGGAACTAATAAAATATTATGGGCTTGCAGAGCTTTGATCTTCCGGGGGGGGGGTGGGGGGGGGTTGCCCCCTTTTTTTTTTCCCCAAGGGTCTGGGCTGTATTGTCAAAATGAATAGGGTGGAAATCTCATTTGGAAAAGGCTATCCTGGCAGCCATGGCTTGCGGAGAGAGGGTCAGGAGCCCCAGTCCAGCACCATGCTTTGGTGTGTGCTGGATTTTAGCCGCAGTGTTTTCATAGCCTTTGAAACACCTGTACCCCTTCCCGTTCTGTTGATGCGGGCACGTCTTTTGGCCTGCTTGCAGGTCTGCTGGAGCATGGGTGGCATGAGAACAGCCATTTTGCAGCTTTGTTCTTCTCTTGCAGGTTCTGGACTATGGGCAATAAAGAGTAAAATGCATTTCTGGGTCAAATTCTCTCATCTTATAATTTCTGTTTCAACTGCTGCAGCTCCCAGGGACCCAGCAGCCCTGAGCTGGGGCCCTCAGCAGCCACCAGCTTTGAATTTATTTTTATCTTACTGTGACTAATCTTTAGGGTGAATAGGTTCAAGTTTTGTGTCTGGGGCTGTGATGCAGAGAAATTTGTTTTCTTTATGGAGAAATCACTACGGTAAGAGCCCCAGCCCTGGGGCTTGAAAGAGCATGAGCATTGGCTGCAGGCAGAGTTGCCTCCCTGGACAGAGAGCCCTCCTTGATTTCAGGTTGTCTTTGTACTGTTGTCCGTCAGTCTGGCTGTCACTGCTCAAACAGAGGAGGGTTAGCAATTCACATAGGGCTTTGTGGCTGCATAGGATTGAACTCTGTGGTTTTGGGTTTTGGTTTGGGGTGGGGTTTTTTTGGTGGCCCCCCCCCCCCTTAACAAGGGGTGTTTATGAGTGCCTCTCCTGAAAATGCATTTCTTTGTTAAATCATCTGGTCTGGCTCTGTTCAAAATTGCTTCTTTCCTGAGCTCCTGCCTTGGTCCTGCCATCCCCACATGCCTCTTCTAAGCAGCTGTCCCCTGCTCCACCTCACCGTGACAGTTCTGTCATGGCCATCACTCGATGCTGCACAGGCAGCTGGTCCACATCTTGGCCACTGATGGATCCCCCAGGCTTTGCTGCACCAGTTTCTGCCTTGGCCCCTCCTGCCAGCTGAGGTAGAAACCTGCCTCCATGTTGCATCCATGACTCCCTGTTGTTCACTCCTCGTTATTTTGCTAGTTACAACATGCAGAAATGGGTGCTCTGTCCCTGAAATGATGGAATTGGGATGCCTTGTGTGCACATGGGGTGTGCGGCGTTTGGCTCTGCAGGTCTCCCCCCTCCCTGTACTGCTGGTCAGCTTCCTCATGCTGCCCTTGCTGCATTTACTCAGGCAGTGGCCCTACTCTTACTCCCTTGACCGGCCTTTTGTTTTACCCTGTTTGCTTGCGTTATTGCACTAACACTGTGAGAGTCTTGCACCACTAAGCGCCTGGAGTTTCTTCTCTGAGAAAAGTTTGAATTGGTGATTGAGGGCACTGTCACCCCTTGTGCAGGGAGGTGTTGGCGTAGCTCCACGTTTTAATTCCTGGAGCACAGGTGGGGAGGCTAGGGGTCTGCTGTTTGGGGGAAAAAACCCACACCCTTGTGTTCAGCTTTTATTATATTTTCTTTAGTGCAGTGTAGGATGGTTACCTCTCTTTGTTAAAGAAACACATAATTCTTCCCATTTGCGGTGGGGGTTTTTTTTGTTTGTTTTGGTTTTTTTTGGTTTTTTTTGTTTTTTTTTTTTTTTTTCTAAATGGAAATACATGTGGCTTCTCACTGAGAAGTATTGATCTAGAGCTACGTACAGAAGCAACCAGAGTCTGTTAGCAGAGACAGGAAATATAGGGAAATCATATGAGTGTCGTGGCTTTCATTTGAAGATTATCACAGAACCTTGCGGAAATGGGCTAGAAGCAGGTAAGGGCAAAGTATTTGTTTAATGTTAAGGTATAACATTGCAACTCAGGACTTCCATGGGGCCCTTCTGTTCCAGATACTGTATTTCACTTTTTTGTCCGTGAATTTATTACATTCCTTGGCTGGTCCCATGGGCGCTTGATCACAATAGCTGGGGGGCGCTGGATTAGGGTGCAACAGCAAAGTTGCAGATGTGCAGCTATGGAGTAATTTTCAGCTGTGTTACAGATCTTGCTTGCCTGGCTTCATGTTAGCAGAAGGCCTATGGTTCCTGCTTGTTTTTCATGTGAGTGTTTTTCTAACCGGTCATGCCCTTTGCCAAGCAGGGGGAGGGAAGTATGGATTCTGCCCCTAGGTGGGTACAGAAGTGATGTCCCTGGTCAGGAAGAGCAGACCGCAATGGATGCAGGTGATACTCCAGGCACTGGGCAGGGAGATGCCTGTGGGAGTCAGGACTGGTTTGCCTTTTTGGTTTGTATTGTTTAATACTGAGAAAACCAAAAAATTATGAGTTAAAATGGTTCTTCTGTCCCTTAAATTCAAGAGCAAACTCGGGAGGGAGGCCTGTACAGATTGAATGCTTAAAATAATACCTTTGGTTTTTTGTTTGGATTTTTTTTTTTTTTTTAGCTTGGTTTGCCAAAAACTCTTAGCAAGACTTTTTGCACTGATCTTGGACGGGAAAACATTGCAAAATACCACATTCTCCTTGGATGATAACATTGTTTCCTGCCCTGCTCTAATACCAGCCGTGCTGTCCTTTTGCCTCAATTCCTGGGATTGCTTTACTCAAATGTTTGCTTTCTCCACTGGGCTAGACTCTGACACTTCCTACTGGTTTTGGGGGATTGGCTGAAACCGTTCCAAGCCTAGAGGCAGCACAGCCCAAGTGCTTGCTTGCTCCTCTGGAGCTAAACCTGTGTTCCCAGCTGACATTCCTGACAAGATCCCACCCCTTCAGCACCAGCGAGCCAGCTGGCATATGTAAATCCAACCAACTGGACTTATAATCGCCACATGGAAGTGACAAGATAAGTGCCAAAGCCGCGTCCTTCGGTTATCCCCCGAGAGCATCACTGAGCTCTGGAGTTCAACTCATCACAGATAACACGGTTCCTTCTGCAGGCAGATTGGCTTTGATTTTCATGAATTGGCTTTTATATCCATATACTGCTCAGAATATTCTCGTCTGAGAGTGGTAGCTCTGGTTGCATTTGGAGCAGATGTACCTGCCTGAAGACCTGCGTTAGCTGTTCGCTCCATCCCTCAAACAGATGTCTGATTTCTTGCCTTTATTTCCACCACAATGTTTCTTTTAGACCTACAAGATCCAAAATCTACCAGGCAAGTTGCAGTATGCTATACGGGGAGGTTTTTTGCATGAAAACAAAGCCTGTGGCAGTCAGAAGGGTGGTGAGCCTCCCTGGGCCATCAGGCGGTGACGTGGAGCCTCAGCCCAGCTTTCCTAGTCCCATTCACTCTGACAAGGTCTTGTTGGTGGCTTCAGTCCGAAGTGTTGGACTGCAAAGGGAAGAAGCTGAAGGACAAGCATAGCTATAGGCTCTGCTGCATCTTAAGATGCTGCTGCTGCCATCTTCACAGCAGGAGGGGGTGGCTTGTCCCTCTCTTCTCCCAGGCCTGTGGCAGGCAGGCTGTGAGCAGTAACCCACATCTCTTCTCAGCAAAGGGGGCAATGGCAGGACCAAAAACTGGTCTGACTAAAGCAGTTGGCAAGACCAGAAACTGCCCATCTTCCCTGCTCCTGTGTCCCTGCAGGCGAGAGCTGGGAGAGTTTTCTCCTCACAGGTTTCTGTCATATGGTGCACATCAGCTTGGTATGCTGTTTACTGGCTTGTCCGCTCCAGAAATGTTACATGGAGGGGAAAGCTCTTGGCCAGTGCAAGACCGAATTTTCCAGACTCTGTTCACATTGGGGTTTTAGTGCTTGCAACCTTTACCATGATTTTTTTTGTTTGTTTGTTTTTTTCCTCTCCTCAAATCCAGGCCTCTGCAACTTTAATTAGCTGACTGTGGATATAAGCTTGCTTGATACATGACAGTTTTGATGGGGAAATATAAGCAATGGAGGTGGTGAGTAGAGATGCTCAGTGATAGTGTTTTTGGTCTGTGGAAAATTTCAAGAGTAGTTGTCTCTTTCTCTGTCTTTTTCATGAACCTGGATACAAACTCAAAATTTCCCCCAAAAAACCTCACCCAACAACAACCAAACAAGAACTTGCAGATCCCACCCCCCCATCTTCACTTTAAATAAAAACCTTAACTCTATTTATACCCTTTATTTAAACAAAGATTTTTATAAATACCCCAAAGTATTCCTGGTGACTCATTACTTCAAAAATGTCACATCAGGCATTTTGAAACCTTTTTTTTCCATTCAATGTTTAACAAAAGTATTTCAGTGCATTTGTTGAATGATGGTTTTGTTTAAAATAGGAGATTTCTTTGCATATCTGTCTTTGGCACATCCACAGCAGGTTCTGGGGACAGTTCAGTGTGGAGGTTCCCAGTAGCCTGTGTGACCTGGCTGGCTGGCAGGCCTGACCTGCACGAAGGCAGACCAGGTTCCTGTGTCCACTCACAGATGGTCTCTCTGCTGCTTCATAACTCGATGGACATAGCTGAGTGCAAAGCTAACTGTACATGTGTAGCTGCGGGGCTTGTGTTACTCTGCAAGGCCACCCAAGAAGAGATGGAGAAGGGGACTGAAAGCTTTGTCTGTTGCCTAGACCTTGGTCCGAGCTCAGAGGAACAACTGAGTGAACTGAGAAAAGCTCCATGCTGTGCTGGTCTCCTCCCATCTCTGGCTGGTGCAGCTGAGCCCATGCAGGGGATGTCACTCACTCCTGCTGGAGAGTGGCAGATGGCTCTCTCCAGCGACTTTGCTGCTGCTTTGCTGCTCCTTGGTTTGGCTTAGCATCAAAACCCCATCTTGGAGGGAACAGAGCAAAGAGTAAGCAGATTCTTACCTGCTAACAGCACTAGTGTCCTGCTAGCTGGACTAGCAAGGCTTCTTACCCAGCCTTGCTCTCTGCATAACCCCTGCCTTTACCTTGGTCTGAAGTGACCAGTGCAGAAAGGATTAGAGATGTTTCTGCAGCTACCCCAAAATAACAGCACATGTTCCCAGCAGTGGGAATCTCGCCTACCCCGCATGGGAGCAATGTTCACTATAACCTCAGCCCTGTGTTAGTTGTATCTCCTGCCTGTAATTTATGGGAGGAAATGGAGATAATGGCAGGCTTGTGAGACATGCAAGTAGATTTGGGTCTAAAATGAAAAATATTAGAGAGGTGACTTGTGTTGGCAGACGTTCATCCTGGGCTGTGCAGCATAGCCATACTTGCCACCTTTAATTTTGAGATGCCCAACCCAAACTCACTGCGGCTTATCCAAATCCCTGACAGGGAGAGAAGCTGGGTCCCTTGCTGCCATTATGAGTAGGGAACCAAACTGAAATGGCTTGGTGCTCTGTCCTGTTGCTGGGACCTGCTAGCTATGGCCTGGCAGGAGCACAGGGAGCAGGCCCAGGAGGGATGTGGGGCCCCAGAAGTGTTTGCTTCTCCCCTGATGATTAAAAACAAAGCTGTTTTATTCAGTCATGCAAGGGTAAACCCAGTAGGGAACTGTCCCCAGAGCTGCTTTTACTTCTCACGCAGTCTTTCCTGGCTTTAGCCTATGTGCTTCCTTCTCGAGGCTGGGAAAAGCAGACACCCCTGTGGGCCAGGTGTCCAGGAGAGCCGCAGATGAATCTGCCTCAAGCCTCTTCCGTCCTGGCTTCATCTGCTGAGCTCTTGCTCAGCTTGCAGCCTCTCAGCACAAGGGGCTTGCAGACCCCCAATAGTCCCAACCACAGTGAAAGCCAGCTTCTCTTGGTTTGCAGGTAGACCCCTTGCCATGCATGCTGAGATTCATTTGCAGAGTATGCAGTGAATCACTGTGGCATATGAGATGGTCTGGAGATAGTTTTCCAAAAGACAACGTGGGACCTTTATTATAAGGGAACTCAGGCCTGTGGGTTCCCATTCCTGAGGTCAAACAGAAGGTGCAAAGTGAGCAGTCCTTTGCCTGCCTACAGCCACGGAGGTGGGTATTGCCTAACATGCAACTTCCTTCACTGCTTCCTCATCCCCTTTTCTGCCACTCTCCTTTCTTGCCTTGAACAAGCCCTCCACAGCAGAGGCTTTCAGGGTGGCCCCCTAGGAAGTAGGGAAGACAGTTTGCTGATGTGTGTGTGGCTGGTCTTGCTTCAGAGCAAAGAGGCAGCTGCCCTCAGATACCAGGATGCCCGGGAGATGTGCGATAGCCAGCTGAAAAGGGAGAAACTGATCCCAATTGATTTACAGCATGTAGGATGCTTTGCCCTTTGAGCTTTCTGTGTGTCTATATATTTTTTTTCAGATATATACAATATTCAGTTGGGTGGAACAGTTATATAACTTTTTTTCCTATCATTCCACATAAAGAATAGGCTGTTTCTATAGGTAGTTGTTTCCTAAAATCTGAGGATACATGAGTGAAGATGCAGCATACCGACACTTATACCTACCTCTTCCAAAGCAGATCACCAGAGTAGTTTCAAGGTGGTTGAACCACCATGGACCAAAATAATTTTGAGAGCCAGTGTGAAGTATCTGTAGAAAGCAATTTTCTACAATCAACTACTGTATCCTATATTTTTGGCTGAGCTCAGGAGCCTGTTATGTGGTGTTGGTCCCTCTCATCTTTAATCACAGCTGTGCAAGGAAAAAGAGCAACATTATGCTTGTTTCAGAATAATTGACTGTGATTAAATAGCTGCTTCCTCTTGGTGGAAGGTAACTGTCTGGATCTGTGTGAGAAGTGTCAGGTCCCCATTCCCTCCTTAAAGAGTATCCAGTTGAGGTGTGTGTTTGTATCAGCCCTCATACTAGAATTTGGCCTATCCCTAAAGGGGGTCACTAATAGTACTGACACTTTTCAGACCCACTATCGGGAGATGCTGCTGCATATATAAAAAAGTCTGCTCTAAACCTCCCTTCAACTCAGAAAGAATGTTCTTTATTTGCCACAAGGAGCTGCTGTGAGAGCAGGTTGGTTAATGTTTCAACAATGTTTGGAAGTATTTATAGCATTAAACTAATCTTTATACCACTCAGTAAATAGCTGTTATTTCTTTATGGCAGGCTGCATATATGGGCTGTTACGGTGATGCAGCCAGAAGGGCTTTTGATACTTTATGCCCATTAGAAATTGGGCGTACGCATTTCCTGGGTGCTTTTGAAAATTTCTGCAGTCAAGTCATTAGCAGCGGGAGGGGAGATAGAACTGATAATATGAAATGCAGTTTCTCCCCCCATTTCTCAGAGAAGCTTGGTGAGAGGGAGCAAAGTGAGGTTTCAAGGGGGAGTGGAAGTGCTGTACCATCTAGCCAGGAGGTGCGTAGGTTCCAGCTCTGTTCACTGTCTTTTGCTTTATTTCAGTCTTGGTAGCCAGAGTTGTGAGGGTGAATTTTAGATGCCGCAGCTAAGCTGATTTCTTCCTCCTGGCAGCAGCGAATTGTTATATCCTCTCCCTGCTTCCAGCTGTGTCTTCCCATCTCCTCCCTGGCACAGGTCCTGGCGCTTGGCAGACCTTGCGCTGGGAAGATGCACCTTGATAACCTGTCAGAAGCAGGTTTGCTGTATTTGGGGAGTTAGTTGGTTCTGTGTGGGGTCTGTTGAGCACCAGAGCCATGGCAAAGGGGATAAATGGGGGAGCATGAGTGAGGGGAGCAGCTCCTTTTGGCTCCAGTGATCCCTTAGATTGGTTCATTCTGTACATCTGTAAATTACTTTAAAACCAAAGACTTTTTTATCTTCATACATGTTTTCACTTGAGGAAAAAGATAGTTTTAGGATGGCCAAAGCTGAAAAAGTGCAAAATGAAAAGTTGATTAATTTATTCCCAGCACCTTTGGGACCACTCTGCCAGAGAAAAAGCTTCTAGATAAGGCAAAAAGTTTTTGCCTTTGGATTTTGAACCTCACTCCAGGTGAGGTGGAAGAAATTCAGTTCCTTGCAGAATTCATGATGAAAGTGAGCAGCAAAGAAGTTGTTTTGCTGAGATCAAAACCAAGTGAGGAGCTGCGACATGGGAAAGAGAGGAGAGGTGGTGATACATGTTCCTATGGCTCTACCTAGGTAGTGCCGGTACAGAGCTGCCTGAGGCACTGGAGGAACACAGCCCTGTAGCTAAGTGTTCGTTGCCAATAACTCTGATAATGTGCTCTATCAATCTCGCATTTCTTTTGATTATGCCAGTTTGCTGTTCCTGCTCACACACAGGGTGCTGGATGCTGGCAGGGCACTTTGGCTGGCTGCCTGAACGGCCAGGAGCAGAGGGTAATCCCTGATGTTGCTGGGAGGCTGGCAGAGTAGAAAAAGCAAAGGGAAGCTTGATAATGGGGTCAGAGCTGTTTACTTAACCTAACCCATTGGCGTAACACTGGGAGTCCACAGTTCAGTAAAAGATTCCCAAGATGATGAAAACTGAAAGCTCCAAGAATAACTATTAAGCATGAAAGGTGCTATTTCATAGTGTTATGATTGTTTATATTTGCATACACGTATATGCAGCTGGGACATCTCTAACTCTCCTGGATGGGGGCCCAGAGAGGCTCTACTCCTTCATCTGCAGGACGAACTCTGTGGCTCCCTTGGAGCACCCAGACTTTGTCCTGCCATCTCTGTCCTGCAGGCTCTTGCCTGTCCTTTTAGGAACAGGTCCTTTTGCCTTGCACAATGGCTGTTGTGGGTCACTTCAACAAGCCAGGGTTGTTCTCTGCATGGGAGCAGCTGCCACAAATCCAGTGCAGGTAGGAACTTGAATGAAAACAGATGAGCCTTGACAGAGAAATGAGATATCACAGGGTGCCTAAGACCTGGCAAAGGTCAGTCTTTCTGCTATGTCCCGTCATTGTTTGTTCCTATGCCTGGCTGATGAAAAGGAGAGCTATCATGTTACTTAGCTATGCAGGACTTGACAGAGCACTTGGCTGGCCTGAGACAGGGAGAAACTCCTCTGATGCCCAACTGAACTCAAGGAATTTGTCAATAAGCTCCCACCTGCCTTGGAGAGCAGATTAGGAGCATCTGCTGAGAGCCCTAATTATCCCTTTTCCCTGCCAAATATTCTGTGGTTGTCAGCTCAACACAGGTTTATCATGGCAGACTCGGCATCTGCATGTGCTGACACTGCTACAAATGAGTAGATGCTAAGGACACAGTTAAATTCTTGCTCTTGACAATGAACGTCCCTATGAATCTAATTTTGCTTTAGCTACTGAGATTAAAGGCAGTGGATTAAGTGGAAGGAGATGAAGGGACTTTGAGGAAGACCTGTGGTTTACCCTGATGGCTGAACAGGCTGGAGATGAGGAGGCTGTGATTTGGGTTGCGGCTGTTTTGCTTGGGTGTCTCTACAACAGAGGAAACCATCATTGTGTTCAGGTTTAAATAGCTCGTCATTAGTTTTGATGGAAAGAAGGCAGGCAAGCTACCCTCTTGAGCTGGTCTCTTCTAAACTGAGCCAAGACGCTGTCTTGGGAACTGTGACCCTGAGACTGCTATTCTCTTCTGCCCCAAGAGAAAGAAGCTTTCCATTTCAGTAGTAATATGCTTGTTTCCTACATAGGGTCAAATAATGCAAAACACCACAGCATCACAATGCAGGGGCTGTCCTGCTTTTTTCTCAGGTATAAGCATTTTTTTCAGGATTTTTTTTTTTTTTCATTCCCTACCTTTTTTCCTCTAACTCTAAATCCTTCTAAAATATATCAAATATCTCCTGGAATGGCACATTTCTGAGCATGATTCTTACATTTCTTGTGTACAGGATTTTCTTCCAGGCTTTGTGAAGTCCTCTTTGTTAGAATGAAATGCAGAAGAGCCAGATGGTTTGGCTGGAGTCCAGTTACCTAAGAAACATAGCACCAGGACCCTATCAGAAGCTATTTCCTCTAAAGATCACGCTCAGCCTGCTTTGTTCTAATAACCAGCTTAGAGTCAACATTGAGCTGTCAATACCTATTTTTTTCCCCGGTAATTAATCTACAGGGTTCAGCCTGGAATCAATATAGATGACTTCACAGCTCTTTTTTTTTCATTCCTCAAATAATGTTTCTCTGTATGACTCCTCCTTCAGAGGTGTGTTGAATCATGCATGCTTTTTTCCCCCAGTAATGCTGTAGTGGAAATTTTTGTGGTCTCTTGCTCTCTCTGGCCTGAAGTGTCTGGGTTGCCTGTACATGTGGGGAAGCTGGAGGTGCTCTAACACCTCCCTGGTCTCTAGTGCCTTCAGAGCTCCTGTAGCTTCTACAATTGTTCTGCCCTTTGGGAATCAATGAATGGATGGGGGATGAGGTGTCTCCTGCTTAGGTGTTGGTCTGTATACCTGCTGTGTGCTGACGTGCAGAAGTTTCTATATATATGTTGTTTGCAACATGAAGCTGGGGAGCACGCTGTACATTTAGTTCCCAAAAAGGACTAAAACTTATACAGTTGCTGGGTCCCTGCTGTGAAAGGAGTGGGTGTATTCAGTCATTCAGTGCATGTGAAGTGGGTTGGGCGGATCTCTCCAAGGTTATCCTGCTCTGAAAGATGGCACCGGCCACTTTACTGCAAGAAGCAGGTTATTCTGCTGGGAAAAGCTTTCATTTGTTTATTTTTTTTCCCCTAGCATGTTTGAGGTAATGTTAAATTTTCAATCTTGATTCAGACTTGAATCAAAATCTGAGTTTTTCTTCAGCAGAAAATCTAAGGAACCATTTGGGTTGATTCAGTGGAGACATTCTTGCTTTGGTTCAAATACTTTTCATGTTCTTTGTCTTTCAGATTGAAGTGTTCTATGTTTTGAACCAGATTTTTTTATATTTAGAAAATTTTTTATATTTAGAAAATGTTTGCTGTGGGGAAAAAAATAAAGCAATGCTGGGACATCCATCCTCATCTCAGAGGGGGATGGCAGAGGGACAAAGAAACGCATATGATCATGATTCCATGTGACAGGCAAAAATTTATCCCAGAGGCGGTACCCGTCAGGATCCTTCTGACATGGAGGATATGATTTAGCAACTGCTTAGTATCATTGTCCAAGCTGAGTACCCTGGTATATCCACTGATTTTCTTGGTAGTGAGATAAGAGCTGATTTTTCTTTCTGAACAAGGCTCTGACTGTGAGCTGTAAAGCTGGGTAGAAATCTGGCCCCGTTGACCAGTGTGACCTGGTCATTGGCAGAGCCTTAACTCTAAGGCATCTTTCTCTCTTCAGAGTTCATATGTCGCCAAGCCTTTTTTTTGGTCCATCTATGATTGCTCTTGCACAATCACTTCACTAAAGTAGCGTATCAAAATAATCAAGTGAAACTGGATGCTTCCTTTGCAGATGTAAAATTTATTGTCTGCTCGTGCCTTTTTGCTGAAGTTATGATCTTGGGTTTTAAAAACCCTCCTTCTCCTGGCTACGTAGGAGTTTCCCCTAAAGATGTGGAATGTTTACTGCATACCAACAGCAAGACATTGTGCTCACAACACCTACAATTTCTAAACCGCATGTGGCCTATGTGGATTTCCTTGTGCCGAATTCACATGGAAATAAAAACACATGTGGCATTTTTGTTGCTTTTCTAGGAAATCACTGAGCACAGCCCTGCAAAATAATACTTCCTACTGTTAGATGCACTGCGTGTGGGGGAAGGTACTGCCTTTGTGTCCTGGGCTGTTGGAGCTGCATGCCAAGGCTCATGAGTCATTCACCCCAAGTGTCTCTGGCTTTCCAGGAAGGCAAATCCCAATTTTAGAACCTATCAGGGACCGAAGAGCGCCATGGGGAAATAAGAAAGGAAAGGTCATCGAATATTATCAGAACTGGAGGTTTCCAATAGGGATCATGCCAGGAAATGCATGATTAGAAATAGGAGAAACTGTTGTGTCAAGACAGCTGGAATAAAGCCAGCAGGATATGAAGTGGCTTCAGCCTGCTGTAAGGAAGGGTGACGTGAGCTGGCAAGGCATGAGAAGAGGGGAGGTTGGGGAAAAAACGTGAGAAATTAATGGCTGGCATCTTGCTATGTGTGTTTGATAGCACTGTACAGCTATCAGCTGTTCAGTCATCGCTTGGGTGATGTGAAGGGAAGGGGCATCTCTCTTGACTTGGTTGCTGCCAGCTGAGTATCAGGATGTGTTGATGTTCCTTAGAGCTTCCTGATCTGCAGTCAGGATCTCTCAGGTTGGCACCCAGCAAGGTGGTGCTGCGTGGTCCTTGAGGGTGAGGCATGCAAGTGAAGGACATGAGTGGCAGGACAGATTTTGCTGAAGGGAGATGTTCCCTCTGTGCCAGTACCATCAGCCTTCTGCTTTTCTGATAAGGGAGATGTCTTCTTTTTCCCTGCTTACAATCAATATGCCTGAAAAAAAAAAAATCAGTTCTCAGGGAATGCAAAAGTCCTTTGATTTCCTTGGTGCGTACAGCAGGAACAAGAACACTTCACCTCTGCATCCTACCCAAATTGCGATGTATCCTCAGTTGTTTTGTTTGATTACTTGCATAGTTCTTTCATTAGATACATTGAGCAAAATACATGTGTGCTACCAGCAGCTGCAGGACTCCACCCCAGGGATGGCTCCATTTCAGTGGTGAAATCACACTGGAACGTGCTTCTTATCCAAATGTTAACCCCGCTTAACCTGGGGGGGGGGGGGGGGGGAAAAAACCAAAAAAACCCCAAACAAAACAACCCAAACCAAAAACCAATCTGAGTGCATCCTGTTTCAGAACAATTTACTAGCCTGCTTTTCTGTTACAGAAGAACTCAAGTGTTCTGTTTATGTCCCTGCTGACCCACCTCAACTGTTTGACACAGAGCTAGAAGGCTTAGCCATTTTATGTTCATATTGGTTTGGGGGAAAAGACATCTAAATGGAAGAGAGAGAGACAGAGACAATTTACTTCCCTTTTCAAAAAGTCTTCTGCAAAGCTAAATGAAGACATATACTTTGTATGACTGACCTCTTGGTCATGCAAGCAGTCTAGTGTCTTTCATGGCCTTTTCTATGGCCTTTGCAACGTCAGCAGAGTTCTTCTAGTTAGGTCTCCTTTCCCTTGGCATGCCCTTAGCCTCCTTTGCTTAATGTTCACTTTTAGCCCTAGATCATGCCTCATATAACTGGCGTCTATTGTTGCATGCATGAAGACGCTTCCTCGCAAGAAACCTAGAAAGCCCTACTCCTACTCAGATGACTTCCTACTCAAACTGGGAGTAATGCTCTGCAGAGCTGGGACCTACAGCAGAATTCCAAGCATCACCCTTCGTGATTTCAATGTGTTAATGACTTGTACTGCAAGACTTTGATATTTTCTTATTGTGACACTGGCTGTGAATAAGCAGTTGGTGCATGGTTTGTGATACCCCTAAAAAGCTCCTGGTAACGAACTGCATCACTCTAAGTTCTCTGGGGAATGAATGCAATGTGACCAGATATATCTCAGGGCTTCATCACTCCCGTGTGTGGTAACGCAGGCTATTTGGGCATAAGTATTTCACTGGTAGAAGTGACATGAGTTACCAGGTGGGATTCCTTCATAGTTATATCACCAAGGAAGAATATGAGAGATCGTTCCCAAGAGGCTCACCATCCCAAGAGGCCCACTGGTTGTTTCAGTCCAGATTGTCACCTCTCCTGTGGTTATCTTCCACGCTTTGGTCCCATTGCTACTAAAAGGACTAAAAAGTGTGAATTGCTGGGTCAGACATTACTGGTTTTAGAAAGTAAATGAAAAGTCTTTCAATAAGTGGATCAGTTTCTCCACCTGATTTGACTTGAGCTGCGTTTTCCATCACCTGCAGTAGTGACAAAGTACTGACACTGCTGACGGCTCTGCGACATATCAGGACAACTTAAGTCTTTTCCAGTGAATTACTTTAGGAATCATTGTTGCTTCTTTTGCTCATTGTATTTGGATTTTTTTCTGGCACCATTATTCTGGAAACAGTAGCTGTTAGGCATGTCGATGAAGCTTTCATTCAGCATTTACATCTGATTTGAGAAAGGGCTTGCGACAAAGTGGATGGACACCAAGCTTCTTGGTATGGCCACAAACAGTTGACAGTATCCAAAAAGACACAAGGAATATTGGTTTTCACTGTTCTCAGAAGAAAGAAAAGCAGGAAGACTCTAATAAGGATATGAAGGGAGAAGCAAAAAAAGCCTGAAATGGGGGCTTGAATTGGTGGCATAAATTTTTCCAGTGAGCTGTTAACTTCTTTGTTAACAAACTAGACTTGAGTCTTCAACAGGGTACATAGTCTAAACAAAACACTGTGGAAATCAGATACTTGAACACTGGAAAGCCAACATCTTATTAAAATGCACCATCTGATTAGGTGGCAGCTACAATTTATTCCCAGGGAAATCCATTTAATTAGTTGGAAGGAGTCAGGATGTTTGATCTTCCAAGAAAGAGACACTTCCAAGGGCCGGTAAATATTAATTCAGGAGAGGAATTTTTGCGAGGTGTTCACAATGCATCTGTTCGCTCAAACTTGTAAAAAATCATTACAGTGTTCAGGTCTCTTGTGAGACTTTGAATGTAATGAGTGCTCATTCCAGCAAATGCTTCAGGTTCGCATTTCATTTGCAGTCAGCCCATTTTTCCTATCCAGCTCCTTCAGTTGCCAGAGAACTCAGAAAGATAACCCGAAGTTGGTTCAGAACTACCACAGATCAGTGGGGAACCTGCACATCAGCTGTTGTCCACAGTAAGCTGGTAACACCATGGTCACAGACTCTGTGCGGTGTGATTTCAGGGAAGGAGGGTTCCCTCTTCATCTAACAATGCTGGTGGTTTGAGAGATCCGTTTTCACAGCTGCAGCTGGTGTTTGGTTCCTGTGAAGATGGACGATTTGGCACTTTTTCCAAATTCCCGTCCTTTCTGCGACCAGCCCTCCTCTGTGCGTATTGCCAGAGCAGCCAGCGCTAGTTTTACATTGCTGGCTGTGTCTTGCTTTGTATGAAAACAGGAGTTTTGATCCACAGAAGGAGAATTCCAGCCCAAAGGGTGTATGCGATTTCCACATACACATCCATATACAGATAGGGCACAAAACCTGATTTCGAGAAGCCTGGGGCAAGGGTCATACTTAGAAATTTTTTGTCATTTGTAAGCTACTGTCTTTAAGCTACCTCTCCTGCCCTCCCTCACAGTGCTTTAATGAGCACGATGTAGAAATATCTCTACTCCTTTAACTTGCGTTATTAGAACTTTGATTCAGATTTTATTTATTAGTTCAACCTTTGATATTTGACGAGGGTAAACTCTCCCGCTACCTACACAGGATAATAGATTTTAGTGTCACTGTGTCATAACAAAAGAAAAACCACACAAAACCAAAACAAAAACGCAAAACCCACCAGTATAGTGTATCCACAACACTGTTATATGTAGAAGCTGTTGCATGAATGGGCAGATGTTGAGATGATTTTGGGGTAGATAGTGCCCTCCCAGTCTGCCTGTCACCAAGTGATTTGAAATGTCCCCACTTTTCTCTTCCATATAAAGCTCCAGCCCTTCATCCACCTCTTCCCCATGGTAAATATTCTCCCTTTGATTGGGAAGTAGCTCTGTGAGGATTTCTAGGAGGAAGGAGGGGAATAACAGCGTTAAACCTGACCTTCTGTGTGTGCCTGAGTCTGCTTTCCCCAAAGCGGTGCATAAATTAACATTCTGGCAATAATACTGAGCCTGTTTAATTTTCTGTTTGACTGGAAACGTTGAGAAAATGTCATGATATTTAATTTCATCTTTGTCTATTTTTTGCTCCTGCTGAATGAAGCTTATTGGACTCTTGAGACCCAAGCACACACAGCGTGTCTGGGAGCACATAAAGGGGCACTGTCCCTCAGGCATGTGCTTCTCAGCCACACAGGAAATATTGGGTTTTATGTTTGAAGCCTGGCCGAGGTTCCCTAATGGCTGTTAATCCACTGGTTTCTTTGACTACATCCTGTGCCAGACCCGGTCCCACCTCAGAAGTCTTGGGGTTTCTGCTTGCTTCACGTAAGCATTCAAAAACATGTAGGAGCAGGAGGCTCCAGACCAGACTGAGTGTGCGAGAGTGGGATGGATTGAAGGAGTGATTACAACAGCTAAATTTTCCTTGCTGAAACAGTGAAAAGTTGAATGTACTTTCAAGCATTTGAAGGGGCAAGCCACTGTGAAGGAAAAGGAGCTCTAGCCCAAAGGGGCTTTAGCATAAGAGGCAGCAGAGTAAGTTAAGAAAAGTTTAAGGGTGGGCTGAGCGGATCTGCTGTTGGCAGTTGTTGTAGCCTCACTGAAAGCTGTGGGAATTCATACCAGATGGAAACATGGCATTGAGCATTGTTGATACAAGGAACGGTTTCCCAGGAGAAAGGATGAAAAACCTTAACCTGGAGAGATGGCCTGACACATCGCTATGGTAATGAATCCTAAAAATAAAAAGTTTGGGAAGGAAATGAACCCTCTGCTCACAATCATCCTTCCCTTTCATCAAGATGGTTGAAGAGTGCTCTTCCCCTGAGTCCAGTGCTGCTCCGATCCCATGGAAAGCCTGTCCCAACAGGCATTTTTCCTTTAGCTCTCCTCACAGTCCTGCAACTGTTCTCTATGCTCGTCTCATATATTCCCTTTCCCCATGGCTTCAACTAGTCTCGTTTACTCTGTATTTATATTTGCAAAGTGCTGCAATAAGAAAAGGAACAGGTTTTGGGAGTATTTTTTTTCCCCTGAAGTGCTTGGGGGGCTGCCTGTGTGTGCTGCAGGGTTGGCAAGCACCCATGCCCCCTCACATGGGGGCTGGCATGCAGAAGGACATGCAGACCACATGGCTGCAGCCCCGCATTTAACGAAGGATGTGATACTTTAGTGGTAGAATGGCAGTGCTGAAGGCAGGGTGATTAACCACCACCCACCCGAGGAGCACATGCACAGAGGGGCCATTGAGCACAAGAAGTTACATGTTGTTTATTTTCCTCACCTGCCACTCCGTGCCGAGGGATCCCAGGCACAACAGCCAAACCCCGCTTGCTAATCTCCCCCAAAGGGAAATTGTGTCATTTCCAAAGAAAGGGGCCTTGCAAAGAGAAACAAGGTGGAGTGGGGAGAGGGAGAAGAATATGGGGCAGTGGAAAAAGGCAATCTGGGAATAAGTAAGGAGGCTAGCAGAGCAAGGGGAAGTTTCTAACAAAAAGTCTCCAGTTGGGCACTTCTGTTGGTGTTGTCTGGGCATCCCTGAGCCATGATACCAGGTGAGAGTAGCAGCTGCGTAGACATGGGGCTGGTTTGTGATTCCTAGGGACAAATGTTGCAGAACTGTTCAGGACCTGCAGAGGAACCTGAAGGAGAAGTACAGGACAGCCCATGGTGATATAGACTGAGTAGGCATAAATGTAGGTGGCTGTCATTTTAAGCAAATCTTCAGAGGGCACAACCAAGCAGGGTAGAGGAGCAGCTTACCTTGAAAGCATTTCAGAAAGGCATTTACAGCCTGTCTGGTCTCACTTCAGGAGGAACCCCATGTCCTGTGCTGGTGCTTCAGTGCAGACTGGGCTGGAGAGCCTGCAGATGGATGCTGTGGGGACAACCAGCCCCCTCTGGAAAACACACGTCCTGCACAGAAACGTATGCAGGGAAGACTTTGGCCCATGTTAAATGGGTCAAACACAAGATCCTTTGTTATAGTAAATCAATTAATCAAGACTGCTGTGGTAGAAACCCCAGTGAGTCACTGGTGGCTCATGGCCCCCAAACGAGAGAGCTCAGTGATCCTAGGCCTTTTTCAGCCAACAAATGCGATACGGCCTCCTCAGTTTCTCAGTGTGATTTTCATGGATTCTGCACATCTCGGGGCTTAATGCCAACGTGGAAGCAGAATAGGACTGATCAAAGATTTTTAATGTTTTAGTAAGAGCTGCAAAAGAGGAAAAACAGTTGTGAGCTTGCTAGGTAAATGGCAGAAGCTGTTTTTAGCTCCTGTATCTCAGTGCTGTGCTGCTGTGTCTGCTGGTCAACAAGTGCCCATAAGCATCTCTGCCCTCGCTGGAGAAAGCCTCGTTAGCATAGTCTTCTCCAGTCAGTTTGCAGCCACCATGAAACCATAGTAACCAAGACCTCTGAGTCTCTGAAGAGATGCTGGCTGAAAGGCATGTGTGTTAGAGGCACGGTCACTAAATGCAGGCCCTAAAACCTGTCCCAAAGATTCATTCCTTGTCCCCCTGAGAGATACTGCAAGGTGATATGATCCCACCCACAATTTCTGTTGAAGCTGCTCTAACAATGCGATGGTTTCCTTGAAGCCAGGGCCCCTTGTGTCATATGGTGGCGACCAGCTTGTTGCCCAATAGTTGGGATTTGCGGTGCCCTGGAAATGGCTGGGAAATGAGGTATGGCCATCTAGGCCATGCCAAGGCAGCACCTTACTGTGTGTCAAAACCAGTAACTTGCCTGGCCTTTGTTTAGAGGTTTGTTAAAACTGTAGGACTGGCTAGATGTATTTTTTGACCAAGATTTTGAAGTTAAATGTCTGTAATAACGTGTACAAAATTATATTATTCTGGTGCAACGTGAAACTTTCTGAGGGCTTAAAAGCAAAGTCTGTGACTGCTCTCCCAGGGAGCAGGAACATGGATGTATGTAAATCAGGAGACTTGAGATTAGCAGCATCTCCAAAAAGGCATTTTAGTAGCTGGACTTCCTTTTGGCATTTCATTAACACATCTGAGCCTGAACTCTTCATCATACTGTTTCATTCCCGCTGAGGAAACACAGACACGTTTGGTG
The DNA here is from genome assembly GCA_013389945.1 of Fregata magnificens. Lineage (NCBI taxonomy): Eukaryota > Metazoa > Chordata > Aves > Suliformes > Fregatidae > Fregata > Fregata magnificens. The sequence continues at coordinate 86,245 of WAAD01002378.1, forward strand.
GAGGGCGTCCTCTTCTGTGTCTCTGTCCACACACGTATATGCTACTTAGCAGCCACTGCCCATCAGCATTTGTGTTTTGAGACTGGCTGACAGTGGCCTTCCAGGCTGGGCAGAGCACATGGGTAAAGATAGCCCCGCCCCAAGGGGCTTGCACTCTTACCAGGCACGACGACGAGCAAGATGTGAATTTTTTCCTTTTCTCTTCAACAGAAGCACTAATTGTGTGGCTGGCTGAGAGCACACAGGAACGGCAGTGCTAGTGGTGGAAGGGAAACCCAGATCTTCCAAGTACCAGACCAGCAGCTCCTCCAAGGATTGCTGGTTTTGCTCTGGTTGCCGCATGATGCGCAACTCTTCTGTTCCTGAAGTGGAGCCTGTACTGGGGCTAGTGCTTGCTGCAGCTGATGGAGAAAACCCCAGCGTTTTGGAGGTGAGTTGCTCAAGCATGCTTTGCTTGTCAATGTTTCCTTCTAGGTAACTCTGGATACTTGGGACTTTTGGTCTGTGAGATTGAATTTTAGCTCTAAAAGGTTATTTGAAATCACATATTTTTTCCTACAAATTAACTGTGAAACTATTTTTACAATTACAATTTACAATTACAATTTTACAATTACAATTTACAAGGGATGGCTCTGAAGGGTTATTAAGAATTGCCTGCTACCACAAATAACATCCAGAAAATGAGTGAAATTCTGGAATTTTCCTTAGCTCTGTGTGCAAAGTTGGTGGCAGAATCAACCTGTTAGGTAAATTTTGTCGACCTCAGGAAGAGAATGTGAATTCAACACAATAATTTTATTTTTTGATGGGTTTCTATTTTGTCTGAATCGAGCCTTGATGAAGTTTGCACCATTGCTGTCCCTGGTGCAGTAGAATTGGTAGCAGGTGGCCTCTGCATGCAGACAGGTCTCCTTGTTGGGTGTAACTGCGGGGAAGATTTCAACCCACTTGTGCATCCGAGGGTACCGTTTTCATACAGATGCTGCTAGCCACTCTGGCACTGCTTCTCTCCTGCATTCTCTGTTTTGTGTGGTTTTGGTAAAACCTTTTTTGCCACTGCTGGCTCAGAGTACTTTCGCTCGTGGCGATTTTCATATTGTTTGAGTGGTTATTCACCCACCATATAAATTTCTGTATGTTTGAGTCAGGTTTGAAGCCCCTAGGAAGAGGCGGTGGGAAAGAGACACATGCCAGACCGCAATCAACCCTGGTCTATATGTGCTATTGGTGGTAACAGTCTTTAATATGATGCGGTATTGGGTAATTGTAAACAGCTTTTGTTTCATAGGGGTGTCTCTGTCCCATAGTAACACCTCCCCTTGCCACAGAAAATGTATGCCTTATACTGAAAAACAGATGGGGACTCAGAACTTTTTTTTGACCGTAATGTAAAAACCCACAAGCATGAAGTAAAGTTTTCCCCTCCACCATACGCTACCAGCAGGTCCTAGGGTGGAGAGTTTCTGAAGGGTCAGCTCTGCTCAGAGTGTTGAGAAGCAGATGGCTCAGCTTCATGGGCTGCACACATTGGGAGTGATGGTGGCTCAGTCGTTTATGACACTTGGTCCCTTGAGGTCATTTTGCAACAGTGTTATTAAGAATATATTTCTGGAAGCTGTGTGTGAAACTGTTAAAAGATTATAGCTGTTGGACAAACCGAGGGATCTGAAGCAGCAAAACCCTAGGGCTCTGGTTTAACATCAAGCCTAAGATGTGCTGCTACTAGCCCTTGCTGCAAGGTGTATTTGGGACATGCACTGTAGACAACAGCTGTGCATGGTGAATCATAAGGGTCTGGCGAGCTATCTAGGGGTGAGAAATCCACTCTGTGTTTGGCAGTGCAATATTACAGGCTTTGTGTGGTTGGAGGGAATTCAGTAATAATGGAAACACAGGAAACAATGTAGGAAGGAGCCTCTGCAGATCCATGTTAGTGCCGATGGTAGGGACCTCTCGCTGCTCAGGGCTGATGCCGCTGAGAAGACTGCGGAGTCTGGGAGCAGGGCCAGAGGCTCTGTGCCGAGGGCGAAGAGCAGGTCTCTAAATTCGGGTGCTGTGTTTTCTGTTGGATAGCAACACGCCTGGCCTTGAAAAGCCCGCAGCAGCCAGTGGGAGGGAGCACGGGGAGGGAAGGTCTTGCATGGCAGTACACCTCTGGGGCTCCATTGTGGCCTTGGTGTGCCTTGGTGATCACCATGGCAAGGACTCGACCTTGTGACTAGGAACTGAGGGTCTCTCACCAGCCCCTTCCCCAGATTGAGCTACCTGTCTGGCTCACAAATGCTCTACATCACCTGCTAATGAAGCAGATGGCAGGGGAGGTGTAGGAGGAGATGCTGGTAGTAGTTCCTACTCAGGGCCATATCAACCAGCACTATCAGGATAACATGGCTGTGATGACCTGACATAACGTTTGGGTAGTGCCTAGCACCATGGAGACGTGATCCACATCCAGGAATCCTACAGCGATGCACATAAATAACAGTGATTTAATGGAGAGTTACCATGCTGAGTGGTCCAAGGGCCTCTTATCACTGCAGATGAATGGAGTCTTATGGATGATGATTCATAAATTCTGAATTATTTACTGCATGCAACCTGTCGCAAGCAGTAAATCTTATTTTCATTTACCTGAAGTTAACTTCTTTTTAGAAACAATAGCATTGCCCATGAGCCTTTTGGAAGATGTATCAGTTTGTGAACTCGTGGTTAATGGATGGTTTGGATGGGTTCCAAGACATCAGGAAGTCGGTTGTGCCCGTTCTGGCTAAGCTTGAAAAAATGTCAGTGTTTAGTAACACTATCCAGAGGCAAGTAGAAAGATGAAGCTACAGACAAGCAGGAAGAAAATACCCTCTCCCGCTGTGCATTACTTACCTCTGGTCTGGCCTACGTGATCAATCCAGAGAGGTTCTGTGCTGGAAGTTGGAGGGGTTATTGCATAGAGCAGGACACCCTTCAGCAGGGTGTAGTGAATTGGGAAAACAAGTCAGGCAAATCAGTGTAATACCTTGATGCCACAAGTCAGGAAGGGGTTAGAGACTTCAGGCTCAAGGACACAGAAGCATATTTTGCATTGTGTAAATTTATCTGTAGAAAAGCATCTTCCTTGACTGCCAGATTGCTTGACTTTAAGGGCAGTATTCCTATGGACTGCAGTAGGAAAGGATAATAACTTCTACATGCAAATAATTTTATCTGGAAACTGGATATATTAGGAGCTTTAAAAATTTAAAGACCCAGTTCTTAGATCTTTTGCGCCAATAAATTGCCATGAAACAAAAACAAAGCTGCTGCATGTACCTGTGGTGCCTACAGATTGCAGGCAAGTACTTTCTTTAAACTCTGTTCTCTGAAATAATACACTTTGCAAGATCCGTTTCATTCTGTATGGGAAATGAAATTTGTTGTGAGCACGGCTGCTTTGCTTTATGGAGCTAAATGGATTGAGTGTAGCCATCTGCCTGATGTACTCCTCGGGCGTAATGGAGTCTTCTGACAATGTCAAAAAGAGGTAGAAGAAGAAAGGCAAACCACTTGCATTTTGTACCCCTGTGGATAAAGCAGGACGCGATGAACCCATTTAATTCTCAACATGAACGCAGACTTAAAGTATATTGCTTGGTGTGTGTTTTTCTTTTTTTCTAAAAGCCAGTAGTGTGGGGTTTCTTTTTGCACTTGGGAAATATGTGTCACAGATGAGCAATCCCACCAGATACCATTGTTACTAGCGCTTATGTCAAACTGGACTCTTGCAGCAGTCCTTAGGGCTTTGCATGGTGGCTAATGAAGTGCCGAGTGAACTGATAAGTGCCCCTTTCACAGCCAGGCTGACAAAATGTGGCAAAAGGTACACTTGTGCAGAGGCATGTCTTCTGCACCCTACGATCTCTCCAAGAGTTTGGGTAGGACTTGCTCAGTAGTTCTAACTGGGAACAAATGGGTGCATGATGGCTTAAAGGTGGACGTACTTGCCTCTTATTTGGTATTTCAGTGACCTCATTCAGAATATGAAAGTCATAGGTCTTTTTCCTTTTATTACTAGAAAGGGTTTCAGTTTGAACCTGTTCTTGCTTTGGATTTGTGGGTTGCATACCCCAGGGGAGCACTTCCTTCCTTCCAGAGCTCTAGTGATCTCATCTTTCTGAACCCCTGATTTCTTTCCCATTCTTTGTCTACCATGTCTATACAGACTTCAAGTGCTTCAAACCCTCAGTGGTTTGCTGCTCAGGTTTTTATAGTCTTATATACCATAATCTTTTCAGGAGCTGCACTGAAACCTCTCTGTTCCAAGTATAACCAAGTGTGAATTACAACCCAGAAGCACATGAATAGACTCCGTATCTAGAAAGAGGCAATTTTTGATATACCACAAGCAGCAAAGTAGACTTGCATCAGTGGAGTTCCTTGTAATACAACTACTAATGGTCCTGGTACAAATCCAAGTAGGATCGGGGACCAAATTAGGTAGATGTTAAGGATGTTAACAGACATACCAAGGGTACGGTGAACATGAAGTATGAATGATCTTCTCCAACCCTACCTTGAAACCCTGCTAGTTTGGGCTGTTGTGCAGTGTGTCATGTCCCATGTGGTGGAATTTCTTGCCTACCTTGGAGACATAGCTGAAAGGAAAAACCTGACCAAGTGTCACTGTTCAAACTTAAACAGCTTGTCCTCTGTCCTGGGAAAAATAAATCAGCTCCTAAGGAAGGTGTGAATGGCTGAGCCTCAGCTGGTGCACCCTGCTGGGTCCTAACACCTCGGAGGCACGTCCTGGAGATCTGCTCTGCCTCTCTGCTCTGCCAGAGGAGAAAATTACTGCCAGGCAGCCTTGCCCAAGTGATTTCCGTCTGTCAAACAGTACAAATGCATTTCCCTTTGGCCGACAATTTCTGAGAATTCATCAGCGCAGTCATTAGAGGGGGTTTCACCCCTTCATGTGTGGTTTTGCAGTCATTGTTTCAAATGAGCTCAGCCCTGAGTCACTTAGGATTTCTTCAGAGCATTTGTGTCCCAATGGCCTGGCAGGCATGTGGGCATTGTTCCTGAGGACAGTGCAGTGAAGCTGTCTTTCCATGTTCCTGCTGTTGTGTGTGCTAAAGTTGTGTCCTGAGGCCACAAACTCAGTCAAGACCCCCCTCATTACAGGCACTGTCCCAGCAAATGGTAAATTAGTGGGTTTTTGTCCAGAAGTGATTATAATAAGAAAGGATAAGATAAAGGGGAATGTGTCATTTCCCCTTTACAGATGGTAAAAGGAGGAGAATACCTCTCTTGTTAGAGATGTGCTCAACTGTCTTAGTGGAAATCATTCCTATACTGATGGCATGGGTTGCACCGATAGAAAGTGTTTGTACCACTTCAGCTTGGTCTCCTTCCAGTGCAGGAAAAGGTGCAGCAGCAGAGACAGCCTGAATGCAGTACAGGCAGGTGAGGTTGTGCTGGATGATCTGAACTTCTGTTGGAGGACTGCACTTTTTCATCTGAAGAAAAGACCCAAAATGCCTTTCCCAACTCACACAGGAAGGTGAGGGCAGCACCATTGTCCTAACCCCCTTCTTCCTTTCCCTGCCGGCTGAGGAATTTCATTGGGCTCAGTTTTCACACCAAAGTAAATGAAAGCTAAAGAAAACACAACAGCAGGGAAAAGTCCCATCGTCTCGCAGCACAGCTCCCCTGCAGAGAGATATTTTCCACAATTCTGTTTCTTTATTTCCCAATTAGAAATAATGATGTGTTTTTTCGGGTCAAGACAACCTACTTTGCTGTGAAATATTAGGCTGATTTTGACAGTGTAACTAAAAATAGGCATGCATGCACACGTGTGTATGCGTGCACATGCACTAGCAGGAATAAACATGCAACACTCTTCACTTAATTATGAACATACTTTCCTGGGGGGGGGGGGGGGGGGGCTTTTNGTAGTGCCTTTGCCTCCATTTAGTTGGTTTTTAAGTAAATAGAGAGGAGTTTTCTGAAGAACAGATGGGCTGGAATGAGGAATAGAAATATTTTCAGTCAAAGAGGGGCTGGATGATGTAATAAGCCACAGGAACAAAGTTCAGTTATTTTATGCTGTCATCCAGACCTCAGAGTGAAAATGCCTGTGTTGTTAATTTCAGATTCGTCTGCTTTTGAAGGCTGGCTCTGTCTTTAAGTGCTATTATAATCCACACGGAGCTAAACTGAGCAAATAGCAATTGAGCAATAATGGAAGAATATATTTGTCAGCACTGGAAGCATTTGGGTAGTGTTTGCACTGCAGATGATAGGCCAGATATGCATTTGATTATTCTGGAGGGAAAAGGATGTACCTTGAATAACCTTAATGGAGGTCCTCAAAATTTGCATCTGCCTGACTGAAGTGAAGTTGGCTTTTGAGGTCTGGCATTTGAGGGCTCAGTAGATGCTCACAAATACTTCTAGAAGTATGGCTAGCTCTTATGCTGGTGGCTAAACTCTGTCCTGCTCCACTTACATGCATAGCTCCTACTGGTGAGGGCCTGTAGATGTACATGTCCCCACCTTGGGCTGTTAGGGACCTTTTCATGCTTCCACAGGCAAACCAGGGAGAAGCAGAGATGACGCCCGCTCTGCAAGGTCAACTACTTTGGTCATGTTGGTTATTATCATCGTACCCTTTGAGAGAACTGCTAGTGACATGCTTGTTGTCATTATGAGTCGTAGACTCTTCAGGCAAGGTTAAGTGTCAACAGACTTGGGTTGTATCACACCAGGCAGAAGAGGGCCTTGTGCAAGGCCAAGACAAAGGAAAGAGGAGGAGAGAGCGATAGGGACCCTGCTTGGGAACTTGGTGCAATTTGATATCTCCAGTGATGAAAAATGACTGTGAGAGTTAAAATAATGGTAATGGGAGCTGTTGGTGATGATCACTTTGCACTCAAGCTGGTCAGGCAGCAGCTCCTGAGGGAACCTGGGAAGACTTCTCTTCTTTTATCTCAGAACCACGGAGCTGGGATGTAGCTCTGTGAAGTGCTGGTGTCCCAGAGCTGGCTCAGAGTAGCGCAGTAGCGGTATTGCAATGGAAAGATGCTGTAGGAAGTGCAGAAACTCTTGCAGTGGGTCTAAGCATTGAGATTTTGCCGATCACTGATGTGTGCAGAGAAAGGTGGGGAAAGTGTGTGCGACAATAACCTGCTGGCTCTGACGAGCTGGTGGAGAAAATGAGGATAAGAAATGCTGGAAAGGATGATAGGGAAGACTTTGTATGAAATGAGGGGTTCAGGGGTGGTCGCATACCTGCAGAAGTGTTCTCTCTGCCTCTACAAAGCTACTTTTCAGGACTCAACTTATATTTCAGTTGGAATAAAAATAATGCTGTTTGTTTCAGTATTGATCAAATTGGTCCTAGTCGCTTGTGCAGCACTATGCACTAGTCCTGGTTAAGTTCTAGTTAACTCCCTTCAGAGACAACAGTGTTGCCCATGAATCGAGCAGAACAATTTATTCGCTAAGAGAAGCCTAATGGATAGTTTGGACAGACTCCAAAAGCACAGCTCTCCCTATCTGAACAGCCTGAAACATTTCAGCACTTCAGAACAAAATCCAGAGATGGGCATGGCTGAGAGCTGCACAGAAAATTGACGAACTGAGATTGCTTTTTCCTTTCTCTACTTCCTCAGTGTCTCAGGGAGATTTGACTCCTAGGAGGGAAGGATTTGGGAATCCAAATCCAATCCAAATGCCATTGCCCCAAATCCATGGCTTTACCTTCTAAACTTCAAGGGTTGAGGTCTAGAAAGCTTCTGAAAAATATTGTGATGCCTTACAGGTGCAATGTGTCCTGTGCCCCTACATGGCTTTACTTATGTTTATTTGAATTAGCATGTCCTAAAGTCTGAAGTAACTGTGAGATCTGAAAACAATCAGAATGCAGGGCAATTTGAGACACAGCTAAAGGGAGTTTTTGATTGGTACAGGGTGGTTTTAGCTGTGATTAGAAAAAAAGTTAAGTCTAGTAAAAATTAGCCTGAAAATGTCCTTTTGGGGGTTTTAGGGTATGGCGGGTTGACCCCAACCAGCAGCTAAACACTCACCTGGCCACTTGCTCACTCCCTCCCACAGTGGGATGGGGGAGAGGATTGGAAGAGCAAAAGTGAGAAAAACTCCTGGGTCAAGGTAAAGATATTTTAATAAGTGAAGGGAAAAAAGAGGCGGGGGGGGGGGAACAAGGGCTGCAAAGGCAGTCGTTCCCCACCTTTCATCAGCAGGCTGATGCCCAGCCAGTCGCTGAGCAATGGCTACTTTGGAAAGACTAACCCTCCCTTTGGTCCCACCTGTGTCCCCTCCCAGCCTCTTGCCCACCCCCAGCCTACTCGCTGCAGTGGGTAGAGTGAGAAACAAGGAAGGTCTTAATGCTTTGCAAGCACTGTTCAGCAGGAGCTAGAATATTGGTGTGTTATCAACACTGACGAAGTCACAAATCTAAAACAGCACTGTACGGGCTGCTAGGAAGAAAATTAACTCCATCACAGCCATATCCTGTGCGTAGGGTTCTGGAAGGGAGAGGGCTTTGTCAGGTGCATGTCTTTTGAAGTCAACAGGAGCTGGGGAGCAGAATCAAGAGGCTACATAACACTTCCCAAAAGGGCAGTAGGAAGACACTATTAGCTGCAGGCCTGGACACAAAGCCAGTTTCAGCAATTCCAGCAGTGGTTTTGTTTGGTGATAGTCACCCATGACACATGGCACAAAACAGGAGATAGAAAACCAATACATTAGTTCATAAGTTAAGAGGATACAGAGTATGTTTGGGCGATGGCAGTAGCATTCACTTCTGAAGGCCGCAGTGGGCGTTGGCTTCCAGGATCAGTGTTTGCACTGCTCTTCTGCCCAAAGAGGTGCTGTCAGCCAGCAAGAGAATAATGCTTTGTAAGGGAAGGAAGCCTGGTGTTTCCTAAGGTCCTGCAAGTGGGTTATTTCCTATGGAGCTCAGTTTTCAGCTGGGAGGGTTGACTTGGGGAATGTCAATTCAAGAAGCTGTGGAGCATGCACTGTTCCTTTCTGGCAACGTAGCTTGAGTTTGTCTGGATCATACACGCATTCTCAGGGGCACAGTATATTAGCACATGGGACAGCAGGGCAACATGGGGCTGTAGTTCCTTCATGTGCTGTTGTTAAGAGAGGTCGTGCTGTGAGTGATGAGAGAGCTTGAAAATTCACTTGGCCAAAGGGCAGAAAATTTCTCCTGTGTCCACTCTGTGTCACAACCATCAATCCGTGAGTTAGTGCTGGCTGGTGAGGGTGTCTCTCATCTTAGAGATTGTCATAATTGGGCACTAATGGTCATTTATCCTTGCACAGTTTTGTTAGAAAAATGCCAAATGGGTACAAAGTACTTCCAAACCAGAATACAGCAGTGATGGTTGCGTGTCACTGCAGTAGCACAATGTACTCAAGTGGAGAAATCTTTACTCGGACGTTGTAAGGGCTCCTTAAAAGTCAAGACGCATCTGCTGCTCCATCCTTTGGCTGCAGATGGAAAAGACCCTCATGTGCTAAGTGCAAATTCCATGGAAGGAGACATATAGCATCAGCAGAAACACACATAAACAGAAAATACATACAGGAGAAAGGGCAGGTATGTGGTATGAAGTCTTGAATAGCTGCCAAAAAGCTGATCTATGTATTTAATCACTCGGAGGAATCCCAGAGCCTGTATGGTACAGTGAGGGTCCCTCGAGATGGAAGCATTACTGCCTGTAAGTAATGTTCCTGTTTACTCCCACTGATGCTCTACCCCGACTGCCTGTCAAATCTAAAATAACTTTTCTTCTGATGGATGTCTTCATGCTGGAGGGGAATTGTGGGGATTTTCAGTATAACATGGCCAGCAGCAAGAACAGGTATTCTCTCTGTGCTGTCTTCCAGAGGAGCATGGAGGCTTGAAGGTGGGTGATGAAGATCCAGGCACTGAGCACTGCATTTATTTTTCCTGGATGTTTCTTTACCTGAAGTAAGGATTATGAGAACAAGAGTCTTTTGCTTTGGGAGAGAAACTCTGTGATCAGTTAGATGCTTCCAGGAGTTTTCGCATTGAAATGCAGAGTAGAAATCCAAACATAATTCAGCTGCTCTCTTTACATGGTATTTTCTGAGTTCCTTGCCGTGTTGTATTTCTATTAATCATAGAATCGTTAAGGTTGGAAAAGACCTC